>JASAMX010011290.1:0-24614 GCA_030248175.1 Microlaimidae sp. YZB2_3 | reverse complement strand
CAAATCAACCGGGGCGAACCGGGGTAAGGACCTCTAGGAATACAAGTTTCAAAGCATTTTTTACAATTTTAAAAAGTGATAAATATATAAAATTTTATTTAAAGAGCTAATGTAATCGCTTCAATATAGGAGGATATTTATTATTTATATTTTAAGATTTTATTAAAGCTCTATTTTAATAAGATTCTTTATTTTAATCATGAGTCATTATTCTAAGGATTTGAATACTTTTTGAGCATTAAAAACCATTTTGTAGATTTTATTTACAAGATTAGGGTTTGACATTAGAAGTCCATTCATGAGACGTATACAATAAATATTAGAGTTATTATAATATCATTGTTTATATCAAAAATATATAACCCAAGAGAAGTTTCGGCGATGTGTACAGTAAATTTTTTAACTAAATTTAAAAAAAATGATGCACGTCTTACTTTTTGGCGCAAGCTACTTTCTGTGCACACACCAAAAATTTTCTCGCACAGCGATATTTTGTACACCAAATTCGTTTTTCCGACATGTTTAAAAAATCGCAGCGTACAAACAATTAGCAGAAATCGGTAATATTTCCTATTAAATTCGCTCATGTGTGAGTTTTTCTATGAAAGTAAATCGTACAACTGGACATTCGTTTGGATTATATTATATTCTTACTTTTATTTTTATGTGTTATTGAAACTGTTTCAAAATTTAGTGATGTTAATACATTTTTTTTTTCAATAAAAAAAATTCAAGTTGATTGCTTGTTTTTATTTTAGCATTTTTAAATTTATTGCCGAAACTACACTGGTATTCATAAATTTCGGGTAGGGTCTATTTGGACTGGGTCCGCTTTTTTTGGTAGGAAAATCCTGCGGAGTCAGTCCACTTTTTTTAGTGAGTTTAATATTTTTATACAGCCCAAAAGACACCAAATTTAAATTTTTTAACAAGAAATTGGTACGAACTATTTGTATTTAAGTTGGAAAAAGTTTTCGAACAAAATTTGCTTAAAAAAATCAATTAATACGTGTCGAAAATTAACGATATTAAATACTGGGCACAGTCTAAAAGGTGTACCACCCAGTCCAGAGTTTTCTTGCCAAAAGTTACGGACCCAGTTCGTATAAACCCGGTCCGAAATTTTATGAATACCAGTAAAAGTGCTAGGTATAAATAAAAATTCCAGTAAAAATTATCTTTGAGCTTTTATTTTAAAAAAAATTTGCTAATTTAGCCTTAAGTTTTTTATAATTATATTTTGAATAAAAGTAAACACATATAACCCAAAAATGGTGAAAACCTTATTTTTAAACAAAAAAAGTTTGCTGAAAATTCGAATTTGTGCGAATTTAATACTGAAAACTCGCCATTTTCTTCTATTTCATAGGCGCATTGTTGGTTTTTGTTTTAAATTAATTTTTAACGCAATTTTTAACACAGTAGTGTTTTGCAGTGCATATGGGAACTTTTCTTCCATTTTTGCGTGAAAAAAAAGGTATTGACAGCAAGAAAAATCTCTGCGTAAGAAATCAGTGGTATATGCACAGAAGATCGCGTGCGTTAGAAATGTTGCGTTGTTTCTTGAAGAATTTGATTCAAGAACTTAATGTATAATTGCAAATTTTCTAGGGCCATATGTTTTTGATAAATCTCCAGAAATTACAAAAAGTAGTGCCAGAATCACAAAAACAATTTCATCGCAAAAGTTCGCGTGTCATTGATTTTATGATTTTTGGCTAAAAAATAAGTTAGCGAATTAAAACGACTAAAACTAACAACTTGAAACAAGCTAGAAAGGGAACATAGTCGCTTGTACTAGCAATAATTTAATTATTTTACCTTTTACAATTTAAAAAAGTATTTTTTAATTTAAAAAAGTGGTAATAAAGCTTTAAAAATGTTCTAACAATTTAAAATAAAAAGGTGCGTTTTAACCCCTCCTGTATGTTTATAGACCAAAAAATCTTGAATAGAGGCATGTAAGTGAAGTTCTAAAAAAATGTTTCTTCAAAATAATATTCTTGAAGACTAGCATTTTTTAGAATTAGAGTTAAATTTTTACAATTATTAACATATTTTATTTATTGTAATATAAAAAAATTTCGCTATTTTCAAATAATTTTTTATATAGGTATCCTATTTTGATTTTGGTTCCTTTAACACGTTTTGGTTTTTTAATCAAGACATACTCCCCGTATAAAAATGCTTTAACTCCTGTTCTATATGTAGAGCATTCTTTAAAAGTTATAAAAATGGTTAGTGAGATTAAGTATAATATTATGCTTTAAACTTGAATATATTTCTAATACTTACGTAAAATGTATACTACTGTGTTTTTCTTTTTATTTTTGTTTTTTTTTTTTTTTTTGTTTTTTTTGGGTTTTTTTTTTGTTTTTGTTGTGTTTTGGTTGGTGGTGTGTGTTGTGGTTGGTGTTGTGTTTTGGGGTGGGTGATTTTTGGATTTGGGGATTGGGTTAATTTATTTATTTTTTTTTTGGATTTTTTCTATAAATTTTATTATTTTAGATTTTATGGGTTGTTGTAATGAGTTAGATTTGAGAGTTTTTTAGGGGGGTAGATTTATTAGAGAAAAATTATTAATGAGATATTAGAGAAAAAATATTTGAAGAGTTGGAGCTAAGACGTTTTGTTATTGAAATTACTTTTATTATAATTTTACTTTTACTTTTACTTAAAAATAGGTCTTCTTTTTATTTTACTTAAATAATTTCGACATTACTTTATTTTTACTTTACTTAAATTAAGATATCACAATTACTTTACTCTTACTTTACTTAACTAAATATTTTTAAAATTACTTTTACTTTTTTCTGGAAATAATTCAAAATTATTATTTTTTACAACTGTAGTGTATACTAATTATAATAACAATTTATGTTTAAAAGAATTGAAAATATTCAATATTTTTTTATTCTGCTTGGAAAAACTTTCTGTTGTCTTCAAAAAAATATTTTTTTCTACTTACACAAGTGCTTAAATTCTAAAATATGACTATTAATTACCTAAAACAAATAATTTACAGTAAAAAATTAGAATTTTGAAAAAAACGACAAAAATTTCAAATTCTTCTAAATTTTTAGCCTGCCCCGGCCCCGGCAAATTAAAATTTCTCTACCCCGGCCCCGGCATCAGCAATAATTCTGCCCCGGTCGATCACTACCTGTTTTTTTTTATTATTTTTTTATTTTTTTTTTTTTTTTATTTTTTGGGGATTTTTTTTGTTAAAAAGTAATTGAAAGGTATATTGTATGGTGGTGGGAAATTGGGTTGAAGTTGTAATTTATTGAAGGTATTGGATAATAAAATTATTTTTTTTTTTTTTTTTTTTTTATAAATTTAATAATTTAAATATTTCTATGGGTTGTTGTAAGTGTTATATAAATTTTTAGGGGACTAATATATAAAAATTTTAAATATATAAAATATTTGTATGGAAATTTTTGATTTTTTTTTTTTTTTTTTTTTTAATATTTTTTTTTTTTATTTTTTTTTTTTTTTTTTTTTTTTGATTTTTTTTTTTTTTTTTATATTTTTTTTTTTTTTTTGTTTAAAATTATTTTATTTTTATATTAGTGTTATATTATATAATATTTATGTTATAGATATTATATATATATATTTTTTTTTTTTTGTGGAATTTGTGTTTAAATATTTTTTTTTACTAAGTGCTTATTTATTATATATATATATTTATTATAAAAATATTTATAGTAAAAATTAATTTTTAAATTCCTCCTTCCCCCCCCCTTATTTTCCCGGTGATCTACTTTCCCAATGACCACTGTGAAACCCTCACCCACCACGATGAAACCTTCGTGGTGGTGACATCTTCGTTTAACCATTTTGATGTGTAAACTTCACCGCAGTTAACTTTTTGTTAACTTTTTTTAGGTCGTATTCAGGTGGTATGTAATACACTGTATGTTTGATTAAAATTTGCACAATTGCAACTGTACAGCTTTAGATATTTTAATTCACTCACTCACTGCGCAATAAACGCGCAAATTGAAACGGTTAAAATTGTACGGTAGCAATTATCAAACTTTTAATCACGCATAGAGTATTACGTACCATCTGGTTACAATCTAAGTGATAGGTAAAGTTAATATCGGTGACGTTTTCAGACCACAACGGTTCGACAAAGATACCATCACTTTGAGATGGTCATTTCATCGTGATGGGATAAAGATTTTATCGTGTAATAAGAAATTGGTGATCAGGGAAACAGGTTAAAACGGGTAAAACAAAAAGTGTTAAATTGCAAAAAAAGTCACTCAAAAAATACGAAACAATATGTAGTTGATTTTTTTTATTTGCAAAAACTATAATTTTATTCATTTATTAATGGTCGGAATTAAACCAAATTTAAAATTTAAGTTTTTGGTTTTCTATACGTAGGCTTCCTTTTTTACTAAATAAATTTGTCGAATTCTATATAACCAAGGGAAAATTATACGTCTTAATTGATTTAGGAAATACGCCTATAATAAAAAAATCCCTAAAATACACCGAATAAAACACAGGATTTGTAAGCTTAAAACAAACTGTAACTATATAAGCATAATATATCAATACCAAAAATATCAACAGAAAAAGCACCGAAAAGCAGAGTTTACTACGCTTATTGAAAATAAATTCGTGTTAAATGAAAAAACTGGAACAAAATAATATCATTAAAAACTTAAACTTTTTTTTCTTTTTGAGCTATTTGATTTACGTTAGATACAAAATTTTTAAAATTTAAAGGCACATCTATGGGTTTGTAATAAGAATTCGGTAACTGAGCTTATATCAAAATTACAATGTATTAATAAAGAAAGAATATTTGACTTCATATATTGCTCAGACACAGTTACTGTCCTAACTAGGACACACCTTAGTTACGGCAAGCGTTAGCTAGAACTTACGATGATCCTAATTAGAAAGTGTAATGGCATTAATTAGGGCCTAATTTACTTCATGAATTATTAGTTTTTATTAAAATTGAATAAACAAATGCTTCTTAGTGTTATGATGTTTAGAAAATTCCTATTAAATATCAAATCGTCACGATTTTTTACAAAATTATAACAAAAAAAGTTTTTTTTGAAATTTTTTTTCTGAGGGCCCTTACATGAACCTTTAAGGCCGTAACTAGGGCACTTACTAATTAGGGCCATTGAGGGGTTTAACTAGGGCATGCCCTAATTAGATTCATATGGCCCAAATAAGGGTCATTTAGGGCCCTTAATGAAAACTCTAATTATGACCATATGGGAATAAAGGCAAAGAGGTGTCTGAGCAATATATGAATTCACAAATTTTACCTTTATTATATTTTTTATATATGTTTGCCTATATTATTTCGAAACTAAAACAAGATGATTTTAACATTGGATTTTAAATAAATAGAGTTAATTGAAAGTGGACAGAATCTGATGAAACTTTGCAGAAAATAAGCTCAAATAGCCAAAAGTTTAACCTTAAACTTCGTTAAACACCGAAACGTAATAAATGAATAGCACTGTTTCCTGAAGAAAGAATCGGCTATTGTGTTTATTTTGTTTTGTGTGTGTTGTGTTTTATATAATCAAGGGTTAACCATTTTGTGATTCTGTCTGCTGCAAAATCGCACAAAGGATTCTGCGCCAGTGCTGCCAAGTGTTAAACTCCACGTTTCAGTTTCTCGTCCGCGTAAAGTTTAACACTAAGCGGCTGTGGCGGGGAATATCTTCTGCAAATTTACGGCGCTTTTTGGATGTAAAAACCCAAAGGCTTAATTTCGAACTATACATTTTTTAGAATAAAACCAAGTTAAAAAATATTTTGGTCTTTACAAGCTTACAAAGTTTTGTTGCTAACTTCATTTTCTGATGGGAAAAACGCTTAATTTCGAACTATGAACCTATATTTTAAAATAAAATCAAGTTAATTAAAAAAAACCAAGTTAAAAAATATTTTGGTCCTACCAAGCTTATAAACAAAGTTTGTTGCTAACTTCATTTTCAGATGGGAAAAACAAAAGTTGTGTGTTTAAAAAATGACACGAAAAAATGCGATCCACCGTAGTCAACTTTTTTTTGACAAAATAGTGCTATTCATTTATTAGTGGTCACAAAGAATTGAAATAAATATATATTTTACCTTAGGCTACATATAAGTTTTCTTTTTGCAAAATTTTATTAAAATCCCTCTTTTCCTATATGACCAATAGTGGTGTTCTCTAGAGCTCCGAGCTCCAAACTCCACCCTTTTTTTGTTTAATTTTATAAATAAATGAAGAGTACTACCATACATGTTTTTTGGTAAACTAAGTCTGTTTAAAAATAATAGAGACTTGGAAAAATTTTCAAGTGATCATATCAGGCTAACAGGACGGTGTATTCAGACGATATTTAATTCTAAATTCTATACACTAAAAGTTTTTTTATAAATCATTTGTACCGTTAGCGAAATAAATATGCCCACTTGAAAACTTTTTCATGTCTCAGTCATTTATTAACAGACTTTAAATATTTTTGCAAACTTAAAAAAAAACTATTAAAATAGTTTTAAAATACGGCTAGAACAATTTAAAACATAATTTAAGCTAAAATAAGCTTTAAATTTCTCTTTTTTAGCTACAAAGTTAGCTCCAGTTACGCCGGAGTTTAGGAACAATATATTGAAGTTAGAAACACAATATTTGCAAATGAATGTGCTTGTCCTTCAGTACTTTAAAAAATAAAACACCAATCACCGTACTCTTTAAGTACTACATTAATCGGTCTGGAATTTGAAAATTTTGTGTCAAAGCCCTCATATTTGAAATAAATAAGTTTTGATTAAAGAGTAATTCGTTTAAAATATAGGAGTTTGATTGGTGTAAGCGCTTTTTTAAATCTAAAACTTATCTAAAGTAAAGATTTTATGTTGTTTTGCAAATATCATTATAATGACCAATTAATTTTTGTATCACCTTTTAATCCATTTTGATGATGATAATTTTCTTTAAAGTCTGTCGAAACGTCCGATTTGCTTCGATTTGATTTTCTCCGATTTGATTTAAAACTTTCTTATAGCAAAACGTCTTTTTTGTTGTCTCGGCAGAACATCTTCCATTGATATAAAATTGGCCCTTTCGTGGCCGTAATAAATTTACGGTCGTTCGCTATCTATAAACAACAAGTTTATTTTATAATTTTCGTGTGATTTTTTAAAAATTTTAATTAAAGTAGTTTGGTCAAAAAATTAATTTCTACATCGCCCCGAACATATTTTCCATACTAAATCGAACGAGCAGTGAATTTTAAAATTTATTGTAGCTTTCGTGTATAGAGAACCTCAAATACTAACTTTTTAGTAGGTAAAGGTTTGATGTAAAAGGATCAGTCTGGACGATATGGAAAATCAATTTATAACAGTGCAGAAAGAACCAAAATTTAACCCAAATTTTGCAGGAAGCGACAATACGATCAATAAACTTTTTTTCCACAAACACAGTTAATTTTTTTAAGAAATAATCTTTTGTGTTTCGAACAACGTAAAGCAACGTATAAAATATTAAAACTGCAAATTTCAATCCATAAGTCAATCCTCAATTTCAAAAAAAAAGCAAAGTCGCGATTAAGTGAATTATTGCATTTTGTAAACTTGGGTGATTAATTTTTGCACATATTTAAAAAAATTCTGATTTTGAAGAATTTTAACGAAATCTATATCTCTTTATTTTGCTTTTATATCATTATTATTGTTGCACCTTAATTATAAATAAGATTCTGGCAAAAACCGAAACAAAAAGTTAAAAACAAGTTTCAATCAAACACAAGTGAAATCTCAAAAACACCATTCAAAACTAAATAATCCGAAGTTTAAACGCTAATGGTTTTGATGTCTTTTGTTAAATATGCAAGTACGGCAAAAACTGCAATAATTATTGATTATACATTTTTCCACTATTTTTATGTTCATATAACCCAAATTTTTTGCTCATGGTTTTGGGAAATCTCAAATTTATTTATTTTTGATATACGTTTTATATCATCTGAACTGCATTTTTAAATTTTTTCAAAGTTAAAAACAAAATTTAATTAGAGTTGAAAAATTTTTGAAAAGAATATTCACCTTCATTTATTTAGTACAGTTATTAAAACAGACAAATAAAGACCGGCCAAATATAAATTCTCGTATAATAGGTTTATTTAAAAACAATATCTGTACATTATAAGTATAAAAGTGTAAAGTTTAAACAAAATTAGGTAACCAATCCTAATTAAATAAAAAATCACAAATTTCATAGGCAATTTTTTTGCTTTAGCTGAATTCATTATGATTGGTTCACGCTTTCCTATTAGGTACGGGTTTTTAAAGTCGCAAGCAGGGAACCTGGAGCCGTCGGAAAATTTTGGGAACTTGAAACTTAAAGTATAATAACATGGTTTGGCGTTAGATTTACAGGTTTTTGCTTACACTTAGAGGGGTTGTTTTTTTTAAATTTCACGCTTTATAGTTTCGACTCAAGTTCCCCACTTTCGGCTCCAATTTTCCTTTTTTTCGGCTGAAGTTCCAGCTCTAAGTGCCCTCGGCTCCAATGACACTAAATCCCTTTATTCGAATTCTATATACTTTTTTGTAATTTAAAAATTGGTTGTGTTTAACTTTAAATCCTAAAAAATATAAATAACTTTTGACAAACAAATAAGTAAAATAAATGTATAACTTGAATGATAACTTACATTAAATATTGACTCCACCAAACTTTTAAACCTTGTCTTTATTTCGAAACATTCGACTTAATTGTAATGCCATAGAATAAAAAATCCATTTTGATGAAGAAGTTAAAATTGAAAAAAATTATGCACTTTAAGTACGGGTTTTATATTTATCTCAGCAATCTGACGTAAAATATCATAAGTTAATTTTTATTAATGAAAGTGAGTAAGATTATTGCGGTGAAAACATTGCAACATGTCATCAAGTGAAGAATATTTGTTAATGATTGTTTAATCAATTTTCGCGCGTCTTTAATCGTTATTAATAGTTTAACTACATTCGGTTTTTTGTTTATTACAAGCTAATTTGTTGTTTTTTGTTATAAACGGGTAATTGTTTGTAATGGATCATGCATATAACAATTAGACAAAACCATAAAGTATTTAGTTTATCAAATATATTTTAAGTCGAGAAAACTCAACGTTGTTATAGCAGAATAAGTTGAAATAGATTATTTTACACACAGGAATCTTTAGAGTTTTTGTCTAAAAACTGAAATTTTTTTAGACAACCTGTAAATATGTAAAAAGCAAAAAACATTTTCATTTTATTGTTTTGCCTGATTGAGGCAATCAAAATTCATTTCTTTTATCAAAAACAATAAAGTCATACATTGTTTTTTTAATACAAAGTGATTTTGTGGCTTTGTAACTTAAATCTACAACAATTACATGAAAAACCATAAAGATCGCTGTGGTTTATCAACTAACAAAATATTTTGCTGTTAGCAAACCATAAAGACGATTTAGAGAGTAGTTGTGTGGGGTTTCTTCTTTTGGGTTCCTTTTTTTTTTTTCTTCGGGTTTCTTTTCTACTTCATTGAGCTTTTCGTAGAGCTTGTGTCGCGCTAGTGTGGTTATTTTATCTGTGGGTTGGGTAAAGGAAGTGTAGCAGACAAATTTGAACTGGTAAGAATGGAAGTAAATTTGGTGGGGAAAGCTGTTAAAACTGTTTTGGTTGAGGAAGGTGGAAAGCAGAAAAATCTGCCTCAGTTGCATTTAGGAGCAGTGTGGTGCATTTTCAAAATTTAAAACTAGGTAAAAACGTTACTAGGTAAAACTAAGTACACTTTAAAAACTAGGTAAAAAATATTAGATAATAGATACATAAAAAAAGATACATCAAAGAAACTAAAAAAGATCTACGCTTAAATTGTGCCTTTGGGTTGTTAGTTTTGTGTGTTATTTAACATTAAAATATGCGAGTGTACTGGTTCTTACATATTTTAATCGATATATGAAAGAAACTAAAGAAAAACTACAACTGGGTTGTGCATTTGGATTGTGAGTTTAGTTTGTTAATTGACATTTCCCAATGCAAGTATAGACTAGTACTGAAAAAGGTTTTTTGTTGTAGGAAGAGGGTAGAATTACAACTAGCGCCAATTGTATGTAGGGGGAAAATTGAGAAATAGCGAGCTAGTAGTACATTTTACGGTTTCAAACAATTTAAATATTTATAAATTCAAAACCTTGACCTTTCCTTTCAAATTTTCTTAAATATTTCTGAACATTACAAAAGCAAATGCATTTTTTGAGGTTTTTAGTTTTTTGCGGCTTCGTAGGTATGGCGTTGGTAGCGCGCTTGGGTTCTACTTTTTTAATGTTCCAATTACAAAAAATTCTTTTATTTAAATGTTTGGAATGGACTTTTTAAAACATATTTTTATATTTTGAATAGTTCTAGAACCAGGGATCGCATTCTGAAGAAACACTTATATTTACCCCGATAAATCTATTCCAATGAAAATATAAAAATTAATATATATTTTAAATTAATAGGACTGCCGCATATGAAAGTGAAAATGAATGCAATGAATTTTTTTAGTTTTTATTCTCGCGCCGCAAAACCACCTCGCGCAAAATGAAAAAAATAGATTTAATATTTTAGTTTTTTGTATGACCCCCACTTTTTTATTCGCTTAACAACTGTAAGACTAAGCTTGTAGCTTATCTTAAAAAATAAAATATAACACACTTTATACTTTAACATGTAAAAAGGGACTTGACGGGCTTCAATCTTTACCTCTCGTCTTTCTTCACTAAATAGAATAAAATAATTTACTGTTTTGAATTTAACTAACTTTTTTTAGTGCCTGCGACATTTTGCTAAACTTTTTTTTGTTTCCAAAAAATTAAAGTTTTTTGTTGCAGAAAAATTTTTTAAAAAAGGACTTACTAGTATCTAAAGTATATGCTCACCTATTTCATATTTTTTATATTAATTTTATTGTTTGTTTCTATTAACTTTTAACGACAAAAATCTCGCAATTGTAAAATCAAGCATTCAAAAAAAGAAAATTACACACAAGACTTAAAAAATATTTTTACCGACTTTAGAAATCGTTGCGGTTTTTTGAGTAAAAAATATGTTTTCAATTTATTATATATATATATATATATATATATATATATATATATATATATATATATATATATATATATATATATATATATATATATATATATATTATAAATCGAAAACTTTTTTTGCGTTTTGTTTTATATATATATATATATATAATGAAGCACTGTTTTTGCAGAAAAAAAACGAAAAAATTTTTACATTACTAAAAACCTTATTCTAGAGATATTTTTACCATTTCCAAAGATACATTTTTCACATATTTAATTAACAGCATTTATTTCTTTATATAAGTATCTGCTTTCAGAAATTTATCAAGCTAAAGTCACATTGAAACGGTATTAATATCTGAAACACATAGACATAAGGTTAAGATATAATACCTAATTAATATGCATCAACAATAAATTATAGAGAGTTTAAAAAATGTATTTTTCCAGTTACAGACGAGAATAAAAATTAAAAATCTGAAATTTATCTAAGCTTAGGGATCGATGTGCGTTTCATATTTGTAAATCTAGCAAAAATTTTCAGGGAAAATAAATTTAAATGCCCAGATTTTTTCAATAATAATCTGAATCCAAACAAAGGATAGTTTTGTATTAAATCAAAGTTTAAAAAAGCAGAAGAAACTCAAGAATTTTTTATTTTTACAATAGAGTTGCGCCTAGATAAAATAATTTGTCACAAAAACGGGTCTAGAACAATTCAATATCTAACACTAAGGAAGTCTTTAGTTTTTAAGTATTTAAATGAAATACCTTATAAGAAATACAGTTTCTAGCCGCTTTTGTATTTGAGTTTACCTAAAATCTTGATAATAATTTAAGTTATTGTTCAGAATACTAAGCCTTTAAGTCAGTTTTTCTAATTAACCACATTTGTTATGTTGAAGTTATAGCACGTGATATTTTCTTTGTTTATCTGTATATAAGTAAAACAAGGTTTGATTAAAATTATATAATGAAAAAATTCTAAAATAAGTTTAACAAAATATGGTTTCCAAAAACTACTGCAGTTTAATCTGGATCAATGGTGAAAGCGGATATCTATCGGTTAAAACAACTATAAATAAAATGCATTAAAGTCACATGCAGTTACGCTAAATATTTTATTTTTTAAATACCGGTACTCAAAAAATTTAACACTTGGTAAGAACTGGATAAATAACTAGGTTAATTACCATACAGAAACTAGGTAACAAGATGAATGTTTAAAACTAGGTGAAAAGTAACTTAAAAATAACTAGGTAAAAACTAGATAGTTATTTACCTAATTTTAAAAATGCACCAAACTGGTAAAGAGGCAAAGTGGAAACAGGTAGCAGGAAGGGTGGAAGCATATGAAACCTCGGATGTGGGTAGGTGACTTTGGATACAGGTAGGAAGGAGGCAGGTACTGTATCCTATGTAAAAGCATATAGCATATACAGGTAAGAGACAGCTAAATACGCCTGAGAAACACATAGGAGGTAGGCAGACTTTAAATGGAGGCAGATAGGAGTCAGATAAGACGCAGGTAAAGACTTGCCTTCCCTTTTAAGCCACCTCATTTTTTTTTGGGATAAAATAGTTTGGTTATTATATCTAATGTAATTAAAGATTTAGTTTTTCAAACATAAACAATGATGTTTTCAGGTTGTTAAAACTTAAAACACTCAACTTTTTTTTAGAATTACAGTACAACAAAGATAAAAGACAAAAAAAGGTTAAACAAACATATCACTATGACAATCCAACATTATAAGTTAATGCAGTATAAAAAAATTAACTAGGATTAAATTAAATTAAATTAACACAAATTAAGAGAGCCGTTTATAACTAGGTAAGTAAAAAAAATCGTTTCATTAATCGATTACTTGAGAAAATAGTGGTAGGTAGTGAAATCTTAAAAAACATTTAAGGCAAAAAAAAATTTGGTTTTTACTAAACAAATAAAATATACGAAGAAAAACTTTCAATAAAAGTGTGTAAATAAATTAATCCAGTAGATTTAAAAAAATTGATTTGGTAATTGAGTAAAAGCAAAAAAATTGATGTGGGTTGTACAAAAAATGCAAAAATATTTTAAAAAATATTATGGGGAAAAGTATAATTATTTTACAAAAAATAACCTGTTGCAAAATACAAGCAAATGTGATATATAAAAAATTGCATAAAATGATATGAGCTTATAACAAATAAACTTATATAGCATACCAAGAAAGTTAACAGTAAAAATTGTTTAGAGATGGTTAGAATACTAAGTCAGATGGGAGCTTATTCCATAGGTTAAAAATACGACCTGAATAAAAATATTTAGATATGTTTGATCTGGAATAGAAACCGTTTAATTTTAGTCCGTTAGTTCTGGTTTTATCGTTTTGATCAATAGAGAGAAATTTATAAACCGGTATATTAGTTAGTCCATTTAACATTTTATAGTTAAGCAGTATGTCATTTCGTTTTTGTCTCGCTGAAAGTTTATCTAAATTGAGTTTCCATAGTCGGTTCTCATAATCTACATGAGGAAAAGAGCACCTATGATATAACGCCTATGATATATACTTTTATATGATATAAAAGTTTTTTGCACCTTTTCAAGACAATCGATGTCCATAAGGTAATAAGGGTTCCAAACGTAGGTTTTGAACTGGACTAGTGGACGCACAAAGGTTTTATAAGCTTTTAGTAAAATTTCCATGTTACGAGTATGGAAAGACCTAAACAGAATGGCTGTTCTATTCTGAGCTTTTGCGGCTATAGGTGCACAATGGGATGAACACTTTAAGTCCTTTGATATTAAAATATCTAAATCATGTATAAAATTTTGGCTAATAATTTGATTATCATTTAAATAATAATTTAATTTTTTGTTATTAAATCCTAGGTGGAGAACGCAGTATTTGTTTATAACAATGTTTAACGTAAACATAAAAACTTTTCTAAAATCTTAAAAGCTATTTAGAAGGTTTTCTAAATTTAGGGTAGAAATAGTGTCTCAACATCAGAAAATTTCATTCCTAAAGTTAAAATTGAAATTTATTTTTAAATTGATACTGTTTTTATGAAAAAATATCACCTTTGAATTTGTATAAAATTACCTATTAGATTTATATGGTGTTCATACATGTATGTGACACGCCAAATACCATTTTGAAATTTAACATAAGGATTGTGTTTTTTCTGTGGTTTGAACAATTGTTTGAAGTATCTCAGTCTCTCCCATTTTGCTGTCGCTTTTTTAATACCATACCACGAATCATTTTCCTTTATATTCAGCTATAAAAGTTTAAAACAACTATTTATTTTTTTTACTTTCGGCAATACAAAACAAACAACATTTTACATATGCGAAAAAATTTAATAAGAAAAATGATAACGTAAACCACGAGTTTGTTTTTTAATTACAATGTTTTCATAATACCAAAAATATATAACATAACAATAAAGGAAAAATATGTGAGTTTATATATTTCTTAGAGATATTGAGCGCTTTTATTAGGGCACGCCCTAATAAGAGCGCGATTTTATTAGGGCATTTGGATGTGCTAATTAAGGCCCTGTTTCTGAAAAGGGGGCCTTTATTAGGGCGTGTAAGAGCTCTTATTAGGGCGCGCCCTAATAAGAGCGCGCTCTTATTAGGGCGCGCCCTTATTAGCACACCATGGCCCTAATAAGGGCGCGCCTTTATTAGCGCACTTATCGATTTTCAAAAAAAAGAGATTATTTATAAGTGTGTTTTATGCGACTGTTGTAGTAGCTAGTAATAGTAGTAGCTGCGATGCAGTTGTAATACTAGTAGCTGCGATGGCTCAGTGGTAGTGATTCGGCCTACCACTGAGCAAGTGATGGGTTTCAATCCCACAGATGATAGAGTTTTTTTTATTTTTTTTCTATTAACAAAAAATTGTCAATCTTATTTTTTGTTATTATTTTTTTTTAATTTAACATGAGTAGCCCACCAAAAAATAGCGTCGTTTATTTTTGTTATTGCTTTTTGGAATTTATATTTGCATTTGGTACACCATAACAATTAAATAGCTTAGTATTCCAATTTATTTTTTGTTCAAATGGAAAAGATGTGAAAAGTTTATTTTGCTGAAAATTATTATATCACCTTAACTAATTAGGACCCTCGTAGTAATATCAATTTTCTCAAAAAAAAAAACAACTGTTATATTTTTTTTTTAAATTAAGACTATTCGCATTTTACTTAATGCACAAGCAAATCTTATCATTAAGCAAGTATAAGGTAAGTATTTATTCATTTTCACAAAACTAACACTAAACGAATTAGTTTTAAATTTGTCATTATTATATTGCTCATATTTCAACAAGATTAACATTTAAAATTTTTTTAGGTTAGTTTTTTATTGTTATGGTGTACCAAATGCGATAAGTATAATTTCCAAAACACAAAAAACAAAAATAAAAGACTATTTATTTGGTGGGCTACTCATGTTAAATAAAAAGAAAAGTAATAAAATAAAAAATTAGATTGACAATTTTTGAAACAAAAAAAATAAAACAAAAATAAAATTGACAATTTTTGAAAAGAAAAAATTAAAAAAATCTACCGTCTGCAGGATTCAAACCCGTCACTTGCTCAATGGTAGGCCAAATCACTACCACTAAGCCATCACTACCACTAAGCTATGATAACAGTCGCATAAACCAGACTTATAAATAATCTTATTTTTTGAAAATCGATAAGTGCGCTAATAAGGGCGCGCCCTTATTAGGTCCATCGTGTGCTAATAAGGGCGCGCCCTAATAAGAGCACGCTCTTATTAGGGCGTGCCCTAATAAGAGCTCTTACACTGCATAATAATTATGCCCCAATAATACTACACTAGTAATTATTTAATTTTTTTGTAATAGCAAACGTTCAAATTTTTTTGATGCAAAATTATATTTTACTAAGCATAATTGGTATTCTGAGACGGTATTAAAAGTTATTGAGGAGTCAATATTTCAACTTGTTATATTTATTGAAAGTTAGTCAGAGTTTGAATTAAAATGCATAATTTTACAACTAAAGATGATTTCTATCAGGGTGAAAATCAGTAGGTGGTAAAGTAACCACTCGTTTTTTGAAATAATATCACGTGGAGAGAAACACCTGACGCGAATTGGGTACATAACCTCTGAAAACTTTTTTTTTATTATTTTTATTCTCACACGTTCATTGTTTATTTCTTCCTTATGGCGAGCGGTTACGCCCTCCATTTCAGCCTGAAGGATTATAACTTTAGTGTCTTTAATCTTTTGTTAAACTTCTTGAACGGATTTCAGAATCTGAAACTGGTTTCAGATTTTAAAGCCAGTTTTTTTTAAACCTTTTTAATACTCAAGACAGAATGATTTTATAGCCGAATGGTTAGAGGTGTTGCTCTTTTTAAATTTAAGACCTATCAATAATATTTTTTTTTATTTTAAAATATTTTTTAGGGAAAATAACGCCAGAAATTTTTTCTGCATAAATAATATAATGTGACACAAAGTTTACACAAAAAGAACTGTCATAAAAGCTGAAATAAAACCAGAAACTGTGTGCAAAGAGTAACTAAATTTTATGAATGTCTTAGTAGATTGTTGGAAAGCCTTGTTTTGCTGTAGAATAGAGGAAAATTTCAAAATTTTATGGAAAAAAGTTTTTTTTTGAGTTATGATTTATGAGCAGAAACAGAAATAATGCGTACAAATTGTTTTATTGAGTGTACAGCAAAAGCATCTGAATAACTCAGTACTGAAGTCTCTGGACAGTATTACACTTGTAGTGAGTATATTTGATATGAAATCGTACCAATTTCTAATTGTTTAATTAAATTGTTCATACTTATTAAAAACACAACAAAAAAATTCAATCAAATACAAGCTTTTTGAATAGTAAAAACATAACTAAGTCTTTGATTTGAATTCAAAATAAGGCCCCGTTCACACTTGATTCCAGTTTTAAGTTACTAAATCATAGTTCCCAAATCCCAAAAACGGCCCGTTCACACCTAATTGTTTACCGAGATAAAAACTCGCGCGTACGGGAATTGTTTTAGTCAAATAAGGCTCACAAAAATAAGTACAAACACAAAATACTCACTTAGAATAGTTTTTTAAGCTATAAAAAAACTGTAAACCTTTTTAAATTTTTTTAATATTATCGTGTTAACAATGCTTTGATTAAAAAACAATAATTTCTGTTCCATATTCTTGAAGAAACAGCACAAAAAAAGAAATGGAGCATTGTAATAATTGCACAAAAAAAGTTTTTAAAAAAATCAATATTCTGCATCTGGTGTGAACTCTTAATTAACAGAAGTATTTGCATTATCAAAAATATATAATATACCAAAAATTGTGCAACTCCTATATAAAAAAGTACAGAAAAGTAGACAATTATAATGAACCTCTCCATTTAAACGAAACTCTCCACTATAATGGCATAGTAACCATTTTAATTCGACGAGTTAAAATGGAGAAGAAGCCATTATAATAGACATTTATTGATTTAATTTAACTTTATTCACAAGTGTAATACTCTCCGGGCCGCATGAGCTTTACCCTGTTGGACAGTATTAAACTGACATGGGAAAACTCGTGCAGCCCAGACAGTATTACACTTTTGAGTATATATGAAATAAAATGAAATCAATAAATGCCTATTATAATGGCTTTTTCTCCATTTTAATTTGCTGAATTAAAATGACTACTATGCCATTATAGTGGAGAGTGTCGTTTAAATGGAGAGGTTCATTATAATGGCCTACTTTTAATACTTTTTATATAAGAGTTGCACATTTGTTGGTATATTATATAAAATTTTGTTGAAGTTATAAAGCCATATATTGTTCCAATTTTCTTTGAAATTAAACTTTCTAGACGGAACATAAAAAGCAGGCACATAATTATAAACTGTGCTCTGTCTTTTCATATTAACATCAGCAAGTTATTTGTATCCCACAATAAAGTAATCACCAGAACTGCCACATAAACATTATAAGGCGACTATTAAACGCGTTATTACAGCTAATATAAACAGCCTGTGATATTAAGCTAAAGTGGCTGAACTAAAAATAAAAATATATTATTAACTTATACATCACCGCTATCTCAATTTTTACAAACAATTGCAAACTCAATGCTTGCCAGTGATTTAAAAAATACACTTAAGCAAACACAAAAATCCACAATGCTGCACAATGGAATCCACCAAAAGTCAAGGATGCAATACGAATTTCAATAAATCAACATAAAGCTCCTTGTCCCCAGTGGGTTCCAATTGGCGTTTTGTGCATTAGTCTTAAATGCCCTTGGTGCTGTACTCGTCAGTAAGACCACCAAGGCTATTAACACAATTATATACAAAAAAAAACATAAACAATAAGCATATTTACAAAAAACATGTAAATTAATACACACAATAAAAAACATTAACAATAGATATTAAGAAGAAAAAACCAGAATAAATTGTTGTGATTTTTTGCCCCTTTATATAGTAACTTTGAGAGGTAATTAAGAGCATTTATAACCCCACAATCCTTGTAATTACCCAACGTACCTTTGATCTTACCACTACGTGTACAATTGTTTTGCAACTTATGGATTAAATATTTACATGTTAAATTTAACATTTTTAGGTGTTTTACAATATTAAAATGATAAGTTAGGTTAATTAAATAATTTTTGTTTATATTGTTTTATGTTAAGAATTTAGCATTTTTAGGTGTTTTACAGTATTAAATTGATAAGTTAGGTTAATTTAAATAATATTTGTTTTATATTGTTTTATGTTAATTAAATTTTGCGTTTTATTATTGCTGATATGTTAATGTTTTTTAATTTTTTATAAATTTTTTAGATTACTATTTTACATATATTTAGTGTTATGTTTTGCTTAAAAATTAATTATGCTTTTTATTAAAAATTACTTTAATTAAAACATGAGAAGTTATAAGCATAGTACCAAACACTAAACATCCTGGATTGCTCCAGGGGTAGCATTAAGCTACCAAATTAGGCATCCCAGAATATTCTAGGGGCAGCTTATGTTGCTACGGTTATATATGTAAAACCGAAATTTTTTTACGAAAAATTTTTTTTAAAACACTAAACATCCTGGATAATTCCAGGTGTAGTAAAAAACTGCAATTGGCAGCTAAAATTACTACAATTTTAAATGAAAAAAATTAATTAAAACCAGTTTTACTAAACACTAAACATTTAATGACAAAATTATAATAATGATCATTATTTTTATTCTGTCACTGTCGTAGTAAAACTGTTTGTCACTGGTTGTAAAAGATTAGCTTTTTGTTGAATAAAATTGTAAGTTCGAATAAAATATTATACATTTATCTTAAACAACCCAATAGCACGGAAAAATAGCCTATAATACGAGCAAAATAACATTACAAGAATGCACTTGAAGTAAAACCATTTGGTCAAAACAATTTACCAGCGATGATTTATTACTCATGTTGCTTAAAAACCATGACACTCCCGCGACCAAAAAATGCAATAAATAAATAGAAACCTATGATCAAAACTTAGCTTTTTTTTAAACAATTTACCAGTTTACCCATGCAAATTATAAAATTTTTAAATTGCGTGGATTATGTTTTCTTTTTAAACTGTGTATAACATGAAAATAAATTTTATTCAAAATTAAAGGTATCACCCATAATATTACAAAAAATATTAAAATTGACAAAACAATAAACACTAATATAGAAACGATTGAATTAATAATATTATTAGGCAACAAACTTTTAAGAAATCCAAAGTCAAAATTTATTTGAGATACAATTTTATTAGATTTACTTGAAACAACACTAGATATTGTATTACCAGATACAGTACTAACATACATAAGAAATCCTTTTAATTCAAAGCTGGTACGTCCAGCTGGACAGAAACAATAACAAGTTTCAAATACATTCGCCTTTTGATATGATAATATTATATTGTTTACAGTGCCTTTGACTGAACAACTAATGGAAAATTGTATTTTGCCGCATGTAACATGTCTAAGCGCATTTCCAAGGTCAGTACTACATTTAGTTTTTAAATGTGCGCCGGTAATACATTGATAACATCCAGTAAATTTAACAGTAAATTTTCTAAATAAACAGGACTGCTGCATTACAATGGTTTTTCTCTAATTTACTGGTTAGTTTCATTTGTGTTCTAATTCAATTTGTAGTTCAACACTAGCTGATTAGCTACTTTTTGCTTCAACATTAGTTACCTGTCCGTGTAAAATAACGTCTGAAGTATGTAATGGAAAAACGCTTTGTTCATCTTCAAAGTAATGTTCAAGTTTTTGTTGATTTCATTGACAGATAGCGTTTTCTTCTTGAGTAGTACAACTGCAGCTATTCTCTGGAAATGAACAGTTAAATGATATTGCATCATTTTTGTTTGAGCACTGTAGCAGTCCTACAGTACCTGAGACAGGTTGTCCAGGATGTGAAGCGTCAATCTTTGCTACTCTTTTTCCATCTGTCATTAAATAATCAGAAAAACTGGAATTGATGGAATATTAGCGGAAATCATTGTTAATTTAACATTCGTTCGTCTTATTGGTTGTCCAGGGTTCAAGGTTATTGGAATTGTCCAACTTTTAGTTTTATTTGATTGGAATTGTTATTTTAAATCAACATGCAAAACTTTTTCCCAATGATCCCAAAGGTTCTGAGTTACTATCTGATATCAAAAGACACACTTCTTGTCCCTTTGGTGCGAGGTTTATCCTTGTGACTTGATTAATGTTACAAGTCATTAATCCATCCTTTTTAGAATTGGAACAGGATGACTTTTCCGCCGTCAGTGTGGTTGATTCTGAACACCCACTGGTTACTGGTAGCAAAGGGATAACCAAAATGATTGCAAATATTCATTGATATCTTTCTACTTGAAGTCTTCCTAATCAGATTCTAGGTCGTTCTTGAGCAAATTGTTTTATACAGTATTCTCATTTTCAGTATACAGGAGAAAAAACATTTTGTGATTTGCTTTAAAATTAAAAGACTATAATATACTCCATAAAGTAATGCTATTACTGATTTTACAAATGTACGTATGAAAATTAAAATTGTTGCAACCATGAAAATTAGAATAATTTTTACTAGTGTAGGAGCACAATGTGCATTTTTCAGCATTTCCTAACAGAAAGTACATTTGATTCCTTCACACAATGGGGTTTTTGGACATTTAATTCCAAGCTGTTTAATCATAAATCCATGTTTCCACACTTTAGTTATTACTTCATGGTCTCTAAGTGTAATTTCTGGGGGAAGATATACTGATTCTGTTTCCTTAGGTAGACTTATTTGAATACAAAATCGTGTTGAACATATTTCAATAAGTCCAATTTTTTGTTCTAATTGTAATTCTACACCTCTTTCTCTGCACTTTATTGAACAGTCTTTACAATTAAGCAAATTTTCTGATGACTGTTTGTAATCATAAAACCTGACTTGAAAATATTTCCCCAAGCTTTGACTGGTACTTTTTGCTGTTCAACAGTTATAAAATAAGGTATTTCAGGTTGATTGTAGTAACAAAATCTAGTAGCAGTTCCATAATGACTACATTCGTGGTTTGCGCAAAAATGAGGTGTGCCAGCTTTTTTTCTCCCAATCCAACTTATTCATATTGTTGATGTGTTAGTTCTTGAAATATTATTTGTAAATGTTTAACCAAGTGCTTAGATTCATCAAAGAGTTTAATTTGAGAAAAAGTTTGTGTAATTAACTCATTTTGACATTTTTCACCTAGTTTCAAAGAACGAATTATAGGTCGATCCCAAACTATTGCGTCTATCTGTTCATTTGTAACTGATATTGATAAAAATGTTTTCATGCGAGCACTTTGTGCTCCAGTCTGGACATTTGCATTGATGATGGCATTTTCCGTTTTCCATTAAATGTTTGTATTTTGTACATTATTTTAACTTCCAGCAAAAATGTCCGTCTTTCAATCTGTAGATGACATATCCGAATTTCACACATTTTGGTGATCTAATCACTTGCTGGACTCTCCCGAGACACTCACTTGTTGCAGATAGATAGATAGATAGATAGTAAGAGGGCGGTACCCTAGTGTTAAGGGGCCCTGGTGTTCAAGCCTGCATTAGGCTCATTACACTCTGCTGTGGAACCACCTAGGAGTGGTTTTCCTCAAATCGTTTTGATTCTTTTATGAATCGTTTAAAATCAACAACAGGCGCCCCTCGGACTGTTTTTGCATCTAAGGGGTCCATGCCAAAGATTTTAAACCTTATTGCTGACAGTGCATAGCACTGTTCCAAGAAGTGAGTAGCGGTCTCTTCTTCCTCTTGGCAGAGTTCGCAGAGCCCATCATTGGCTACTCCAATCTTTCTCAAGTGAGATTTGAGAGGACTATGTCCAGTTAAAAGCCCAATGACAAGGTGTAACTCTTTTCTTGAGAGACCAAGCAATTGCCTAGCTCTGGAAATATTAGGCTCAGTGACATACTTTTTGGTATGTCGGCATGCGTCAAGATTTTGCCAGTATCTGACATGCTGAGCCATAATCCATTTTTTGATGGCTGATTTTGCCACCCCAATTGATGTTCCCACATGTAAAAGTGGGCCCATAAAGTTAGGGTTTGTGCCTTCTTTAGCAAGCTTGTCAGCCTGCTCATTTCCTTCATGGCCCCTGTGTCCAGGTACCCACAGAAGCTTTACATCATTTTCTCTGGCCAATCTGGTAATCATCTCATAGCACCTCATAACTAGCCTAGATGATATCTGAGGAGATAGAAGCGCCTTGAGTGAAGCCTGACTGTCAGAGAAAATACAAATTTCTTTGTTTTGTACAGTTTGCACAACAGCATTTGTAACACAGGTTAAGATTGCATATATTTCAGCCTGGAATACAGTTGGGTTTTTGCCTAATGGAATAAAGAAATCCTCTTCCATGGAAAATGTGAAATGCACTCCTGCCACAGTATGTTGTTCTGCTTTTGAGCCATCTGTGTAGCAGCACATGGCAGATTGAGGTTGAATGACATCTTTGTTAGTGTTCCAATCTTGTCGACTAGGAAACTCAACTTTAAAGTTCCTTTCAAACTTGAATACAGGAACAATGTGGTCAATCTCAAGATTTAGCATTGGGATTTCTCTCAATGCTAACTGCTTGATTTTAGAGTGCCCTCTATTTGTACCTTTTGTCTGCCATTGGTTAGCTATACCTAACCTACAGCTGGTTGATATTGCCTCCCCTTTGATGACAATATCCAAGGGTGCAAGATTAAGCAATGCTTCCATAGCCGCTGTGGGTGTTGTTCTTATAGCCCCAGTTATGCTAAGACATGCCTGGCGTTGTAATTGTCCAAACAAGCTTCTAGCAATTCCCAGTTCTAATCTAGGCCACCACACCACTGCTGCATATTTTAGCATGGGAATTACACTGGTATATATCCAATGCATATTTTTGGGTGTTATACCCCACGTTTTTCCTACAGCCCTGTGGCATTGCCAGAGGGCCATAAGGCCTTTTTGTTGCCGATTCTGGGTATGCTGAATCCAAGTCAATTTGTTGTCTAGGATAACTCCCAGATACTTGGCTACTGTTGCCAACTGTAATTGTGTACCAAATAATTTGGGCCACTGAACCTTTGGCATCTTTCTTTTGTGAGTAAAAAGTACCATCTCAGTTTTGTTAGGATTTACTGAGAGTCCTTGTTCTTTACACCATTCTTCTACCTGAACTAAAGCAGCTCGAGCTTGATCCGCCACTATGTCCAAATATTTTCCTTGAACCAGTATGGTTACATCATCTGAGTATCCCTGGATATGATGTCCAGTTTTACTAATTTTGTTGAGAAGGCTATCTATGACTAAGGTCCACAGTAGTGGTGATAGCACTCTCTCTAGCACAGCCCTGGCGGACTATAACAGTTTTGGTGCAGTCTCCTAAGTTATTTGCACCATTCTAGATCTGAGCATAGTGTTAATCCACCTAATAATTTTTGATTCTACTCTATGCTTGTTGAGTGATCTTGTGATTGCATTGAAGTTTGCATTGTCAAATGCTCCTTCAATGTCAAATGAATATACCTAAAGCATATTGGCAATGTTCAAATGCTTTTTCAAAACGGTTGACTAAGCAGTGAAGAGCCAACTCAGTTGATCTTGCCTACAAAACATGTTGATTTTTATGCAGGATGGCTACTGTTCAAGTGCACCCATCTGTTATGACCTGGTTGAACGATCTGTCTACAAGTTTTAAGCATAAATGAAGCTAGGCTGAGTAGTCTATGTGCCTTGGCCAGGTAGTAATTAGGTTTGCCCGGTTTAGGAATGAAGACTCCTCTTGCCATTCTCCATGTTTTTGGTATATAGCCTAAAGCTATACATGCTTTAAAGAGTTTGCACAGCACTGGGCACAGATGGTTTAATCCTTTGCAATAATGCTGGTGGGAAAACCCCGTCTGACCCAGCTGCTTTGTACGGTGCGAAGCTAAGGATGGCCCAGTTAACTCTGGCTTCAGTCACGATCTTGGAAGCGATTT
>JASAMX010011289.1:7500-24541 GCA_030248175.1 Microlaimidae sp. YZB2_3 | reverse complement strand
TATGGCGCTGGTTCATTTTACATATACACTAGGAAGTACTGTTTTATAATTATGAAAGTTTGAGAAAAAAAATTAATTTACAAAACAGTCCTGACAAAATATTCTTTGGCATTATTTTTTAATTTTTTTTGAAAATAAAATAGGGTGTAGCTTTGGAATTCTGAGAGTTTCTCTAAAGCTTGAAAAAGCTTAAATAACATCACTAATTTTCCTATATTAAAGTGTCATTGGTAAAGCTCTGAAATCGCACACAGTCAGACAAACAAACAGTTCATTTGCTAAATGAGATATAAAATGGTTTGAGACTTTTTTACGGCATATTTTTAAAGCAACATTTTTTTAATTGGGGCTAACATGAATTTTACCTGAACAAAAGTTTAAAAATTGGAAACAGATTTGCATAGATCTATATGCTATGCATAAGTTGTTTTTAAATGTATTTAATTATTCATTTTTAAATTTTCAACTCATAATGTTTTATTAGTCGATTAACAAAAAAAAAAAATTTATCAAACAAAAATTTAAGCCAAACATTTAAAATTTAAACGAACGCCGGTTTTTGGAGCTCCAGAACGCTGGTTTCCGGAGCTCCGGAACGCTGGTTTTCTGAAGCACCTTCATGAACACGGAGCCCTTTATAAGCACTTTATTTTCAAAATAATTTCAAAATTTCAAAATCATTTAGCAAATAATGAAAAAGCAGTATTCCAATTCTTTTATTTTTACCGGACCCAAGGTTTCTAAACAATGATAAAAACAAAAAAAACTGTAAAAAGTGGCTAAAATAACATGAACATTTTAAAATAAAATTGGAGGATGAAAAAAAGCTTTATATAATTCATTTAAGAAACGCACCATCTTAGTTTTTTGTTTAAATGATCGTTTCTTTGGAGCATGATGGCTTACCCCTTTTAGATTTTTTCAACCAAAAACCGCCGAAAATCCGCAGAAGAAATTCCGCGCCACCGCTGCTCAGTCTTAAACTTTGCGAGGCTAAGTAGATCGGCGCCGAGCTTAACATAGAGCAGCACTAGCACGGAATCTCTTTTGCAAATTTACAGTGGATTGAATTCCAAAAGATTAATAGCGCAGGAACATAACTAACAAACTGCTTTAGTTTCGTTAAAAAACAAAAAAAAATTCATATTAAATTAAATTCCAATTAAATTTTTTTAGCAAAAATTAAAACGTGTTTTATTAGCATTAAAGAACACAAGATTAAAAACAAATTATTTTTTTAATTAAAAAAAATTTGGAATGCCCATGTTTTACTACAAAATAATTTGTACACACCGTTAGTGTTTCCTTCTAATTTGCCTAACCACGAAAGAAAAAAATAAATAGAACAAAAATTAGCACAACTACCACTGCTCAAAAAGTATAACTTTAATTTGCGCATATTGATTTCTTAAATATGCAAATTTCCTATTGGATCAGTCAAATCTGATAGTTTCTGCACGCATCTCAGTACTCATTTGTGTCCGTACTCTTTTGTGCTGTACTCTTTTGTTCCAGTACTGTTTCGTGCGTCTCTCTTGCGAAACCCGGGACGGTTTTGTGGTACTGTTTTGTGCCGTACTCATATGATAGGGAGCCTTCAAAAATAGTGAAATTCATTTTAAAAATCTGAAAAAAATAAAAATAGTGGCATACCACAGAGCAATCATAGGCTCAACATTGTTTGAGCGATTTAAAGGTAAAGACTGTAGACAAAAATATTTATCATGGGGAAACTAAATTTTTTTATTTTCCACACCATAGTAATTCTTTCTGTGTGGAGCTTAAAAATGAGTAGTAAACAAAAACCGCTTCAGTACTACTGAATATTAAACTCTGCATTTTTTTTACTTACGGAATCCAAGACACCAACAATTCAACCCAAAACTCGTTTTACGTTTGCGTCCAAGACGCGGTTAAAATTAGAAAGGGTCAGAAGGTTCCTCAAAATTTTTTTCAATGTTATATTTTTGAAGATTTGAGTAGGAAAAATAATAACAAAAGCAGTTGTTTCACTGTGAATTTTTTGGATGTTTGTCATAAAGGTAAATTTAAAAACTTTAAAACTTGTAATTTACATGCTTTGAAATTTTTTGCTTACAAAATCCAAATCAAATTCAAATCTGATGGAATTTATTATCCAAAGTGCATAGGAAATTGTTTTTTTTTTAGAAATAATCATCGCATTTTTCATTATTTTCGTTTTTTTTTGTATTTCAATCGATTAAAATTTAATTAGTAGTTTATTTTAGCCATTTATACATTAGCAAAACGCAACGCAAGAACCTTTAAAAATTTTTAAAAATTTAGAAGTTTTTTAAAATTTTAAACTTTTTAAAATTGTCTATAAACTATTAAAATTTATTTTGTTTATCATTTGTATTATGGCATCCATGTGTATCGGTTTTGTTCTCTTTAACACACACATAAGACCCACTTTTCAAACCTTCATCATTTATCTTTATCACCATGACAACAGCGGCAGACTACTATTTTCTATTTTAAGCGAAGCTTTTTCAACCGATTTTAGTGAATCACCAGAAAAGAATTGGTTAAAACCAAAAAAAATTGTTTTAGCATATAATTTGTTTAAAATATTTAGTCCGATGTTGAATTTATAGTTTCTCAAGTTTGCAGAGTTTTGAAGTAAAAAATATTTTCGACCGAAAATTTTTATAAGTTTTCAGTGTTCCATTTCTCAATTATATCAGTATAATTTTCGGGCTTTAATCCAAATCTTAGGATGAAACAGCTTCAATAAAACTTTATTTCAGTGGCTTCGAAAGGTTGGAATAAAGTTTTATTTGAGCTGTTTTATCTTAAATCTTGAATTTGATTGGTGTTAAAGTTCGAAAAGTGTACTAATATATTTTCGACCATTTTGAATGTACGATACGTTATAAAATAACTATTACACAAGGCTTATGATTAAGGTAAAAAAATTATCATGTCCAAGCTATGGAGGCAAATTTTTGACACCAACAGTTTCGTGCCGCCTAGTTTAAAAAGGGAGCAAGAAAGCAGTAAAAATGGGGACACACAAAATTTTGTGCTGACGCTGAAGACTGTTGAACTTCCAACGGTAAGTTTTTTTTAGTTTCAGTTGAAGATAATGATGTTGCTCGAGCTCCATAGTTACGGGGCGGAGCTCCGCCCTATTTTTGTACTAATTTTATACATAATTAAAAGCTCATCGTATTAATTATTTTGTCAAAATTTTTTTGTAAGCCATTTTTTTTCAAACTTATTTAAAACAATAAAAACAATTTTAAAAATGCTTAATTAAGCTTAAAACCGCTAATTTAGGGGGCAGATCTCCGCAGCTCCGAAGCTCCCTCTGCTTTATATAGCCTATGAAGGGTATGAAGGGTAGGAACGTGACTAGTGTAAAATCATTTTGTGCTTCAGTTTATTCGGCTTTATTTTCAATTTTGTACATAATTGTTTTATATTGATATTTTGTCAAATATTAAAAGAAGATTCCATTTACTTAAATTTTTTTTTAAAAATTTGCCATTAATAGGTAAAATTAAGAAGCTCATGATTGAAGTTTCTATAATATGGCAAAGAATGGTATGCATGGTACAGAATATCATAAATTAAACAACAAATTATAAAATGTTTCAGTGAAAAAATTTAAAGAAAGTATTTTTAATGAAAAAGTTTTAGTTAGGTTAGTTTAGTTGTTTTACTTACCTACTTGCCTATTTTTTCAATAATTTTTTTAGGCATTTCACATTATAAAGTTCAAAACACAGTCTACAAAAATACAGTCTACATAGTACTCTTGAAAACGCTGTCTTTTAAATATGAACAGACCCTACAAAATATGACAAATTTGTTATATAATTCTGGTTTAAAAATTTTATTATTTTGTTATTTTTATGTTGTTTTAACTTTTTGTAAATTTTTAGGCCAAAAATGGCGTGTGAAACGCAGAAAAAGAACGCGACAGTGCAGCTCAGTGTTGAATTGTTGTGCATTTTTAGCTTTTCCCCACCCTCATACACTAACAAAACACCGAGACGCCATATTAATTCCGCGTCTTAGCCGCGATCTCTGTGAATATATACTAGATCTTTTGCGACTAAATTGTGCACTTAAAATATATTTTAATTCGAAATTTAAAATTTTGCTTGGTGAAAAGGTCAAAGACTTATTATTGATTATAAATTCTGCAATATAAATTAGTATTTAGTGCGTGTAAAATATAATATTTATATGAAAACTGAGCTTTCGAAACTAATTTTTTGATTAGTTAAAAAAAAGCTAAATACATACAATAAAATGTACAAATATTATACTTATTATTGTTATTTATTATTTTTTAGTCATCTGGAGATAGCCAAAATAACTATCAACTGCGTGCATGCTTATACGACAGCAAATATGGGTAAAGGTTGAATAAGCCATAAACATAAGTATAAAAGGTGTCTTATTTAGAAACTAAGTTATCAGTTAAAATAAAATTAAATAAAATATTAAGATAAAAGAAGAATATAATACCGGCTACAGCAGTATAACCGTTGTAAAATGATATTTTCAAGATCCTAATACCATAGAAACTAACTAAAATTATAACCAGAAAAGCAATATTTTAAACAGTTTTGTCGCATAATACATTTTCCTATTCTCCAACTAACTGCACTAAAACACCTCAATAACCTTACATCAAAGTCATATTTTTTAAATTATGGTTTTCTTTATTATTTATTATTTTACAATTCTTGACAATCGCGAAATTTTTACTTTTTCAGATTTATCAATGAAATCATTTCGTACTATTAATTATTAATATTGATGTACGATTAAATAATTCTGAAAAAATGTAAAAAGCATTTGATCTTCATTATTACAAATTTTAGTATATTAACTGTTATTGATGCGATTATGTTTATAAATTATTCAATTGCAAAAAAGCTCATTTTTTGGACACCCTTGGCGAGGAAATTGGATCCGAACTCAAAGGAATAGATCAAATCAGCTGTTATCCAATGAGGTTTGGTACTAATAATTCATTTTTTGTATTGCTAGTTAGTGGAACAATCTAAATAAGTCAGAAACCAGTTAACAATTATCAGTAGTAAACCACATTTTTAATTTTAGTTTTAAGTCATAGAACCCACAAGAAAAAACTTTAACATTAGGTTCGAGTTCAACTCGAACCTAAAAATTAAATTTAAAAAAATCTTCCCGAAAATAATTATCACCAACAATATATAGCATAAACATAAAAAACCTGAAGATAACTGATTACGCAGTGATTAGGGACCTTATTGACCTACTTAGGGCCATCAGAAAAAAATTTATTTCTAAAAAATAAACTGTTTGGTTTTTTTTCGTGCGGAAAACATGACTGTTTAAGTTTAATAGGATAGTAAATTTTGTGTAATAAAAGCAATAAAAGTGTAATAAAAAGTGTAATAAAAAGTGTAATAAAAGCAAGAATATATAACAGTAGAGAATGTCCGACTTTACACTAAAATTTTGACCAAAATTTTGCTAGAAAGTCGCACTTGCAAACTTTTGAGCGACTTTTCCAACAAAAATCAGCCATTTTCTGCTAGTTTTCCCGCGCTGCCATTTTTAAGACTATGTTAGTTTTCTTATAATAAAAATATGCGACTTTCTTTGAACTTTCTGCCCCTTTATTCGCACTGCGATTATTTTTGCACAACAAAAAAAAGATACTTTGCGCATATGTGCGACTTTTTATTAATTAGTGTACGAAATTTAGTGTACAGTTAAACATTCTCTAGTTTTATTATATTCTCAATAAAACTAAGAAACGTTTATTTTTTCAACTTTGTTAAAAAAATTATAATTTATAAAGTTATTTTAAGTAAAGTAATTTAGGAAGTGGCTTTTTTTCAAAAACCCTAATTAGTATTACTAAACCCTTTATTAGGCTCTTGGGGGCCTTAAATAGAGCGTGCCCTTACAACAGTGTGCCCTTTTAAGGACGCGCCTTATTTAAATAAATGTGTCTGAGCAATAGATGAAGTTACATATTTTTCCTTAGATTCACCGACTACAGCGTACCCTAATTAGGACACACCCCAGTTAAATAAATGTGTCTGAGCAATAGATGAAGTCACATATTTTTTCTTAAATTCACCTACATTGTACTACAGCGTGCCCTAATTAGGTCGCGCCCCAGTTAAAAAAATGTGTCTGAGTAATAGATGAAGTGACATATTTTTCCTTAAATTTTTGTTATCAGTGCAAAAATTTGCAAGTTTTTGGATTAAAAAACACAGTTATAACTTGTGTAAAATTAAAACTAAATTTTTTTCTTATTTTAATCAGTAAATTATTTGGAGATGTTAATTTTTTGATTTTTTTAACTTGATATACCTAATAATAATACAAACAAAATTGAACAAAATTTTATATTTCAGAATCAACAATAAGTTTTTCGTTAAGATAAAATCAAATGATAGTTTTTTTAATTGTTTTAATATTATTATACAAGTTGTGATATCTGTTTAAAGCTTAAAATTACTTACAAAATGTTGCAGAATAATTTTTGGTTTTGCTGTGAAAGACCTATATTTTCGACCGAAGTCATACTCAAGATATACAGACATTATTATTGAGCAGCGTGGTAACACGGTTTTTACTCCTTTTAGGACGCATTTTTTTCACTCTAAAAATACAAAACATTGAATAAAGTGAACTTACCAACACATAATTTTTAAAACATGCCTACACGCTAGACCTTTTTTTTCAGTGTTTCTGTCATTATCAGCATTTTATTTGATTGTTGTATTGGAAAGAAATTCTTTTCGGGCCTTTTCTGTTGTATGTATTTTTTGGTGTACAACATTTATCAAATTTACTGATGTTTGTGATTGCAAATTCAAAACTTTGGAAGTTCTTCAAATATAAAAAAAATAATAAATTTCTGATTTTAATTAGGCAATGTTTTTCCGAACCAACTTTAAAGATCCTCACATATATTTACTGGTTGAATTGGCCGTTAAAAATTATGATCAAAATGAAGAAATAGATGAATCACTTGCGGGACATTTATCAAATTTAACTGATGTTTGTGATTGCAAATTCAAAATTTTGGAAGCTGTTCAAATATAAAAAAATGATAAATTTCTGATTTTAATTAGGCAATGTTTTTCCGGACCAACTTCAAAGACCCTCACATATATTTACTGGTTGAATTGGCCGTTAAAAGTTATAATCAAAATGAAGAAATAGATGAATCACTTGCGGGTTGGGCAATAATTCCACTTCATCTTGCAGAGAAAACGAAAGATTTTGCTCAAACCTCTTCAACGTCAAATCTATTTAGGTATTTTTTATGGTTTATTTTTTATGTAATCTAGCCGACATTTTTTCTAATTTTATAATTCAATGTTTTATTGGGGGATAAATATTTTATTAACATAGGCTGTTGCTGCTGTATTCTACGTTAGTAATATTACCGTTCTTTTCTGCGTCAAAAAAGTCTTGCTCTTAAGTATGTAAAAATTGCAAAAAAATATTTGTGGCAATATATTTGGTTTTTACACAGTGTTGTCATTTTGTTTCGAGGTCAATAAACAGAAAATATTAGACTTTAGAATATAAATATCTAATTTAGAGTAAAATTAGTAAACAAAAGAATATAACTTTCTTCTTAACAGCAAAATGTTAAGAATACTGAAAAAAAAATCACAGACAAGCCTATTTCAACCGAAATCAATATTTTTGTGTTTTTTTCTTTTACACTTCAGACGTAGTATGATCAACAAGCCGCAATAAAAAAATCATCACAATATAAACTTTGTTTAATAATTTTTTATTATATACAATATTAGATTATGTATAAACAACTCGTTTTTTTTCTAGTGCACCATTATGTGACGGCAGTCCTAAGCTTCTGTTTTATCTTGAAAATCCTGTCGACAAAAGCTCTCAGCTCGTAAAATCCAAAGGAAATCTTAATTTTACGCTGCAATACCACCGACTTCTAGCAAGAGCTGCTGACTTCATTCCTGAAAACACAATAATAGGCAACGATCAAATTGTGCCCGGATTGCAACAACCAGAGCATGGTAATAGTTTTCAAATATATTTTAAAGCTCTTTCCATTTTCGATTTTACTTTATTTCAATTAGAAAATTTCGATTTTTTTAAGAATCACAAGTACGTTTAAACTGGTGCACAACAGAGATCAAAAAAAAATAATTGTAAAAAATACAGAACGATGATGTTCATGTTAAATTAATAAATTAGCTAATAACGATTTGTCGCATTGCAGACCAAAAGTTTAAAATCTCTGAAACTTATCTCTTAGCCTAGCATAAGCCAAAACTTCACACCAAAACAACATTTTACTTGGAGCTCTAAATTCATATCTCGTGGCTTTAAATTTTCATATTTGTTTGAGGGATCCAAGTTCCCTGTTTACAACTTGAAAAACCCTGTGCCACAAAATAGTGACCAAAATGTATTTATTTGTAAATATAGGAGAAATTTTCATTGGAAAAATAACGAAACATTAAAAACTTTCAGCTTTTTTGAAATTTGATAGTTTGCAAACGTGCGAAGCCCCTAAATTATTTTATATAATTTACCTCAATTGATTTTGTCAATATGGAAACGGATGTCAAAAAAAATTGACTAAGCTTGCTAGATAAGATAAAGTGCTTTTATTTTACAATATTTTGCTTATTACAATTAGAAACAATCATTATCATTGACGTGAGAAGGAAAATTCAATCGGTTCTTAACTCTTTCGATCTTCCCATTGAGACCTCAAAAGAATGGCACTTCCTAGATTGTAAGTCACGAGCTAACGGTACAAGGTAAATAGTGCCTAGGGAACCTTAAACTGAACAATTTTTAACAAAGATTAGAATATATAATATTATTTTATTTTAACTTGATTTTTGGTTATAGGATTAGGCTCTCTTAAGATACAGTTTTGACTTTCACTTTGGTTTCAAAATTTACTTCAAATTTTGACGGCTCCAAGTTCTTTGGTTTCTATTAACCTTCATGGGCCGGTGCTCTAAACTTGTTCTGACTAAATTCAACGTTCGTACGTTGTTTAAAACTCTTGATAATGTTTTATTTTTTGGGTTTTTTTGGAAAAACTGATATAGGTTTTGTAAAAAGTGGCCTAAATTGATCTTTGTTTATTTTTATGCATAATTTTTTGAATAGAAGTTAATAAGGCAATAATCCCTAAGGGTTAAGGGTTAAGTTAAGTTAAGGTTAAGTTAAGGGTTAACAACTAACCAATATAACTAGGGGTTAAGTCTTTATTAGCTTTTATCTAAAAAAAGTTATACATAAAATTGTTCAAATACTAATTTATTCCATTTAAGAATATATTTTATGGTACGGGGTCTTTAGAGCCTCAAGCAGGGAACTTAGAGCCATCAAAAATTTTTGGGAAATTATAGCCACGGCCACGAGCAATAGGAACTTAGAGCCTTAAAAAAAGTGGTTTGGGGTTAGACTTGGAGTTCGCTTAGACTTAGGTACGCGTTTTAGCGGTTTTTATTTTCGGCTTCAAGTTCCCATCTTTAGGCTACAAGTTCCCCACTAACGGCTCCAAGTTCCCAAGGCTCCATTGAGCCTAAATCTGTTTTATAAGATTTTTGTACAAAAAACACAAAAATTAAAATATTATCAAGAGTTTTAAATAACGTAAAACAACAGACAAAAACATTTTAAACAATATAGTCCCTAGTCGACACGCGTTAGTGGACCGGCTCTATCAAGCTAACACGCTATAGAATGTTATTACTTTTGCGTTTGCATAATTAAATACTAAAATTTACTCTAGTTATTTGGCCGTCAGTACTGAAACTTGATTGAAAACAAATTATTATTATTATTTTTTGTAACCGAAAAAATATAAATTTTGTCGTTTGAAGGTAGTTTTAAAGTTTTTTTGTATTTAGTAGCACATACTTGTAAAAAATACTGTGATTTTAAATATGTGGATTATAATTTGCCTGCGAATAGTCGTAAGTTTTATATGCTTTGATTATACCTGGGTTGGTTATTTAATGCAAAAAATGATGCAATTATTTAATATACTCATCTCAATAAACACTAGATAAATTCGATCAGAGTGTAAAGAGCTGGGTGGTAAAATAACCACTCCTCCTTTAAAAAAATATAACGTATCACCAATATCACCTAAAATATCACCTGAAGCAACTTAATAATAATTGGTTACGTCACCACTGACAATTTATTATTATTTTTTCTGACTCGCGCGTTTTTTCTTAATTTCTTTCTGAAGGGGAGCGGTTTCACCCTTAGTTTCACTCTGATGGAACTCATCTTTAGTTCAAAATTTAGTGTCGATAATGCTTAAATCTAAAAGCTGGAACTTGGAGCCAAAGATAGAAAACATAGATCTAAGTCTAAGTCCAAAACAATTTTTTCTTAAGGGCTACATATTCCCATTGTTTGTGGCTCCAAGGTCCCAAAAATTTCCAATGGTTCCAGGTGCCCTGCTTGTAGCTCTAAAAACCTCGAAAATTTGCCGTCTGACAAATTACAATAATTAGTTAAAAAAGAATCGAAGCGCGAAGTTTAACAGGACTTAGCAAATATCTTTCAAGTTTTGCTAAACCCTTTTTTTCGCTGTTAACTCAACAGCTTTTATACGCACCTTACACTGGAACTCGGTTTATACATAAAGTATGCAATAAACATAGGGAGTCACCATAATGGATAATTACCGTACTTCCTACTTATCTTAAACCGAGTGAAATTTCGCGCGCTTTTGATGGTTGATCTGCATACTATGAAAGATAAGTAGGAGATACGGTAATTACCCATTATGGTTACTCCCTATGTTTATTGCGTACTTCATGTATAAACCGAGTTCCAGTGCAAAGTGCCTATTGTAGTTGTTTCGCCTTATTTTTGCAACGCATAATTTTAATATCATTGGGTTATTCAAAGTTGTGTTGTAAAAAGTTACTTTTACTTTTACTTAAACTAATAAATATAACGGATTTTGGATTACTTTTACACTTACTCGACTTCTGAAATCTCAATTAGTTTTACTTTTACTCTTACTTGACTTTTAAAATTTCAATAACTTTTATTTTTACTTTTACTCGGATTTTTTCTTGTAAATACTTTAATTAATTTAGGTAAAATTTTAGTATTTTTAACGAGTAGATTCCCTATCGGCTTGTTGGAAAATGAGTGGCAGTAAATTTTTTTAACCGTAGCACGCTAAACACCATTTATTTAGACCAAAAAAATTATTAAAATGAAAATTCATAAATAAAATTTGCAAAAAACTTTAGGACGCAGCTCTGGAGCTCCAAAAACTCTTTTAACCGTAGCACGCTAAACACCATTTATTTAGACAAAAAAACTTATTAAAACAAAAATTCATACATAAAATTAGCAAAAAACTTTAGGACGCAGCTCTGGAGCTCCAAAAACTGGTATTTTGCTACATTTCAAAATTACTTTTATTATACTTTTACTTTTACTTGTACTTAAAAAAATAGGTCTTACTTTTACTTTACTTAAATTAAAAAATCACAAATTACTTTTACTCTTACTCTACTTAAATTAACATTTTTGAATTATTTTTACTTTTACCTAAAATAATAGAGAATCATTACTTTTTACAACACTAATTCAAAGTGTTAATCACGATTTGCTATCTGCAGTTTTTTTGCTTCTTGGAACCAATCCTTACAAAGTTAATGCACTTAAGTTTCTTAACACATCCTTCTTTTTGTTTATTCTTATCTTCTTCTTGTTTATTCTTTATCTTGGTTTATTATTCACTATATTAAACAAGTGGTATTGCTTGGTAATTCTGCAAACTTTTTAGCTTGCTAATTTGTTAACTTGCTTGTTTAATTTTTTTTAAATCTCGTTGATTTTTTACTTAAGGTAGAACTTCACAGTTTTGACCACTTGGACTACAAGTCGCATATCATTATAAATATTAATTTTTGGCCCATAAAAGTAGGGTGCTATAAAAAGTTAAGAGTCTGTGATATCCAGTGGTTATAAAAACATCACCGAAAAGTTTGTCCAGTTTGCAATAGATGTCCATAGATTCTACCTCTGAAAACCACAATAAGGCCTTTAAAAAAAATTGATTCGTTATTTTTGAGCGAAATTTAAAATAAACTAGGGTAATGTAGGGGGCAACTTTTAAAGGCGTTTTGGGTTCAAAATGATCTCAGGATTTTTTTTAAATTGCAAAAAAGACTTTTTTTACAAAAATATATAGTAAAAAAATCCTGAAGTCCTTTTTCAATCGTTTGTAATAAAAAAAAATGGTAAAAGCCTATATCTAACTATTTCCAACTTTTCGTTTAAAAACAACGAATCAATTTTTTTTTAATTTTCGTTTAATTTTGTTTTAATTGACGCCGAGAAACTACATTTTAAACCATTTGTTTAAAAGTTACTTTTAATTGAAAATCGCAGCTGACCCAGTAGCCGAGTTTTTAATACGTCGCGCTCGTATCCTCAGATCCATGGGTTCGAGTAGTCGGTCGACCATATTTTTAGCGCCGAAAAAAAATTTTTTTTTATTTTTTAGCTTTTTAATTAGAAAAAATGTTTTATTATTTAAGATACGCTAAATAGAAAATGAAAAAATAGAATATTTTTGGTAATAAACTTTATTAATGTTTTGTATTTTTGACATGTATTTTATTGATGTTATTTGATGATTGTGGATGATAACATTTTTTACAGAAAAATTAATGTCAAAAATTGAATCAGCAGGTCAAACTACGTATAGTAAGATGTAATTCAAAAAGATCTGTCGTCAAAAGAAACTGTGAAGTTCTACCTTAAATTTGAAGAAATTACTTTTTGACAGTTTTATGAATGTGTGTTTTAAGTACAAGCTAAAAGCCAAATCCTCAGGTATAAAGTATAGCTTCTTTTATGTGAAATGGATCGTTTATTATTAATTTTCTTTGTTTTAAATGAGCAGTATACTAATTGATGGTCTATTTTTTGTTGCTGTTTAATTAAAGCAAGAATGCATAAGAGTAGAGAATGTCCGACTGTGTGTTAAACAGTTGTTCAAATTGTAGGTAAATTATTTCACAGTGTAGATTTTTTATTACGTAGAAATAAAAATTTGCGAACGCAAAACTCCTAGATGAAGTTTTTTAACATACTACACTGTCGAATAATTCAAATTATTGAAAATATTCTATGTTTTAACATATAAAATCATTTATACGTCCGATGCAACAAAAAACCTAGAATATTTAATGTGGAAAAAAACCTCATTTGAGTATTTTATGTTCACAGATTTTCGCAGTTCAAAGTTTGCATAATAAAAATTGTAAACACAAAATGCATACAACAAATTTTTCTAAATAATATTGTGGAATAATTCAAATTATTCGAAATATTCGTTTTAACATGTAAAATAATTTATACGTTGGATTCAACGAAAGCGGTGAATATTTGTTACACCAAAAATTAATTCCCCAAGCCCAAAGGTTAACGAGTTATTAACATAAATACCGCTTGGTTACTTTCAATGTTGTTTTTATACACCATTTTTCAAAAGAAAACAGTTCTAATAAACCACTTCAACAAAACTTAATATAGTTCATGCTAGGGTACCAAAAAACTTAAATTTTAATTTTGATTCAATTTTCAAAAGTATTAATTGAATAATGCCATTTTAAAAACATCATATTTCAAAAATGGTGTTTGTGTTTGGTTTATGGTGTGTTTTAGAAAATTTCATGGGTGGCGCGGGAGCGCCACGGGGCGATTTAGCCCCGTGGCGCCGCGCCAACCATAATTAGAGAACGTGGGTAAATTTTGAAATTCAGAACCTTCTTCTTCTTCTTCTTATTATTATTATTCCAACGCTCCATTCTTAAAAGCGATATTCCTCATTCGTTATTGGTTGATCAAAAATCAACATGGGCTCATAAGTAAGAAGAAGGAATTACGCAACTTTAATAGGAAGCACTTTTTTGATTTAGGTCCTTGTTATCAATTTATTGATCAAAATAAAAAATTTGAAAAATAGACAAATAAAAACTCCCAACCGCACAATAACAGCCTTTTGGCAACAACAAGAATTGTACAGAGCAGACAACCAACATCCCCTCATAAAAACCGCACAAAAAAAGCAGACGGGTTTTAATTGGTGGCAGAAACGGAACCAAATCCCAGCGCCATCTGCTTCAACCGCGCGGAAATCGGCGAAAACAACAAAGTACTTTTTTTAATTCTTGTATTACTGATGACAAAATTAATTCAAAGTTTTATTTATTAAAAAATAATAATAAGCGTCGGTGGCGCGGGAGCGCCACGCGCCGGTAGGTAATCATCGGTGGGGCGGGGGTGCCACACTGCAATTTAATCCACCGCACCGCACCAACTATACTTAGAGAACGTGAGTAAATTTTGTAATTCATTTCATCATCTTCTTATTATTATTATTTTTACTGTAGAATTATAATTGCAATCATTGGCGCACGGCATCGCGCCAACTATATTTAGAGAACGTAGGTAAACTTTGTCTGGAGCGCCACTGCACCGCACTAACTATAATTAAACAACGTGGGTAAATTTTGTAATTTAATATCATCTTCTTCTTCTTATTATTTTTTATTTAAAAAAGTATATCTTGGCAACGGAATGATTATAAACATATGTCATTGCACAGCTAAAACTATAGTTTATTAGGCTATTTTTTTAATTTAATTCAAAAAAAGTGGTAGAAATGCTCTAAGAATAGAGCAGGAAAAGGGGCGATTTTTCCCAGGGCGTATGTTTAGACAGAAAAGATATGGACTAGTCTGAGATTGACATTATGTGGACTATAGAAAATTTGCATTTGGTTTTGGCAGCTGCTCACTAAATAAAAATTTCTACGATATGATAATGATTTGTTTATACATTGATCTAATCACACAGCACTGTTGCATTTTTTTTAGTTTGATAAAATGTCAATTGAAAAAATCATACTCACAGTAATCTTTGACAAGCGCGAAATCGCCACTTTTTCAAATTTATAGTTGTTTCTTACACATACAAATATAACCTTCTTATTCAAAAAGTGGCCATTTCGCGCTTGTCAAAGATTGCTGTGAGTATGATTTTTTCAATTGACATTTTATCAAACTAAAAAAAAAATGCAACAGTGCTGTGTGATTAGATCAATGTATAAACAAATCATTATCATATCGTAGAAATTTTTATTTAGTGAGCAGCTGGCAAAACCAAATGCAAATTTTCTATAGTCCACATAATGTCAATCTCAGACTAGTCCACATCTTTTCTGTCTAAACAAACGCCCTGGGAAAAATCGCCCCTTTTTCCTGCTCTATTCTTAGAGCATTTTTCAAGGCTAGTTTATAATTACAAAATGTATAATTCAAAAAAGTAAAATATCTTTTTTATTTGTTGTTCGCTTTTTCTAAAAGCAAAACATAAATATAGCTAACTCATAATACCAGTATAACACCAAACAAAAAAAAACAATTAACGCACCAAAACAAATTAATTTTTTTTTAAAATGACAGTTACTCATTTAATAGTTTTTTTAAATGAACCAAATTAAAAGCTCAAGTTTTTCATTTGGTTCATTCATTGGTACGCTAGCATGATTCCTATTGAGTTTTATTAATATCCACTCAGTAGAAATTTTTTTTTTTTTGAAAAATGGTGCATAAAAAACATTGGAAATAAATAAGTAGTATTCTTATTAATAACTCTTTAACCATTGGGAATTAATTTTTGGTGTAATACAATTTTTTTTAGTGTGATCTAATACATCGATTAATATTGATTAAACAGCAATAAAAATACACCATGAATTAGGGTAGTGCATTCAATTTCGGCACTTTTTCGTTTTTCCAATGTAACTTTTCACTGTGTGGCCCGATTTCTATGTTTGATAGTTCATTTTGAAGCTTTCACGATACTGCGTTGCGTCATAAAAGTTTCACTGTACGAAAGTTGTTTTTTTATTTAATTAAATCAGTTTAAAAAAAAAAACAAAAAATTGGCGAAATTAAATGTATGCATTTAATTTAAAAAACAATCGATTGTTTCTCAGTCAAAAAATCATCATTTTCAAAAATTTAAAAGCCTATCGTTATCTCCAGACAGTTTTCTTTAATTTAAGCTTCTACTTGTTGTTCAACATGTAACTGGCAAAAAGTTACAGCTAAAATGCCAAATGGTATCAAAATGAGCAAAATTTGGGAAAAAAGTGCATTTAATTTCGGCACTTTTTAAAAGGACCCCCTTAAATGAGTTTAAGTGCAGTGCTATGACCCCTACACATTTCAACGTTGTCTTTTAACTATTTACAACTACAATATAACACCCGACCACTTAATTCAACCCGTTTTTACCTACGGCAATATGTGTGCCGAAATTACACGACTTTATTTTATAACGATTGCTCACCACAGACGCCACGTAGAACAACGGGGACTAAAAATTCTGAAAATAGACTAAATTTTACCGCGACGATTTAATTTGTAAACCAATTTATTGCGTAATCATGAAATGCCCATGTTCTAAAAACGAGTAACAATTTTATTTTTTATAAATCACACAATTTCACATGAAAATATCACAACATAACAAATAAAAAGCTCACGACTGTCATCTACATATAATTAGCTCTCATTTTAGCTATCAAACGTTGTATTCCGTCCATTACTGTTTACCATTACTATTGTATTACCAAAGATATAGTCTAAAATCAAATATGCCCAATTGGGAAAAGTGCCGAAATTAAATGCACTACCCTAGTATACTGCATTTTTAACATCATTATCATTTATTTTTGTTTTCATATATTCATCATTTATTTTGATTAGCGATTCCTAGTATCAGCAAAAATATATAATATAACGCAAAATGTGCAACTCCTATATAAAAAAGTACGGAAAAGTAGGCCATTATAATGAGCCTCTCAATTTAAATGACACTCTCCATAATAATGGCGGATCCGTATAAAATCCCCATGGACAAATTCCCTATAGGCCGAAATCCCCATAAACGTTACAAAATCCCCATAAGTTGGTGTAAATTC
>JASAMX010011289.1:0-2500 GCA_030248175.1 Microlaimidae sp. YZB2_3 | reverse complement strand
GCGCTCGTCAACGACTTTTGTGAGTATGATTTTTTCAACTGACATTTTATAAGACTAAAAAAATCCAAACAGTGCTGTGTAATTAGTTCAACGTATAAACAAATCCTTAGAATTTTTACTGAGGTAGGGGGCAGCTGCCAATTGATCATCTTGAAATAACAAATGCCAATTTTAATTTAAATGATTTTTATTATATTTTATGAAGAATTACGACGAAAATCCAAATGTGCAGAAAGGTTTTGAAGATTTTGTAAAATGATATTAGCAAAAAGGAGGCAAAAAAACTGAATATTAAAAAATTCTCAAAAAATTCTTGCGAAAATTTTTGAAAATTTTGACACAAAAATATATAAAAGGGTATTTATAATACAAAAAATACAACATAGACCAAACCAAAACGTTTAATATTAAATTAAAATATATTTTGGAGCGGTACAATAAAGGAGTAAATTTCGAAGGACATGTACATTTTATTAATACATTATTTAATTATTATTCAGATTATTCTATGGGGAATTATTCTATGGTGTATTATAATTACCATTATTTATTTTTTGTTCAAAAATTATATCTCGTTTTTATCCCGCCTCCTTTTAATGCAAAATCCTCTTCGAGACCTTTATGTACATTCGAATTTCCACGTTAGTCTTCATAAAAAAAAGTGTTGCGTTCTTTTTAGTTAAAAAAAAATTAATTGGTGCTCGCAGGTCGTTATAAAATCTCATGATTGCCCAAAAGTTTTTTAGAATTTTTTTATTAACAAATCGTCAGAACAAATTGACAGCTTGTTTTAGAATTGTCAGCTTGTTGCATATCGTTTTAAGATAGAAATAGTCTTAAAACGCCATGCAACAAGCTAATAATTTTAATTTTAATCATTAACAAGACAGCCCTGACTCTGTAACTTTAATAAGTCTTTTATGTCATTATTACATTTTTACTAAATAAGCTTGAAGTAATTCTTCTTTAAAATACTTTCAATAATTATTAATTTTGTTTTAGATCACCGAAACCACTAAGAAAAAGCAAAGGTGCTAATGGCTCGATTCGACCGTGCAAGTTGAATAACGCTCTAAGAATTGTGATAAACAGTGACAACGTGGAAACCAGTTTATAAATTGTCTTGACACTGTTTAAACTTTTATTAATTTGTATCTTATAATAGGCAAACAAAAAGAGCTTCCAACTGAGATTATTAAACAAACTTTTTAGGTATTACAAAAGCTTTTATTAAACTAATGTAAAGTAGTAAAAATTAGAGTCTGTTAGTAATTTTCTTTGAATATTGCTTAGTTAATTTTTTGTCAGTTATACTGTTTTTAGTATTTTATAAATAAATTTTGGACCAAAGTCATAAAGATTTTGGCTGTTTTAGAAGAGTTTTTTTTTATTAAAAAAAAATCTTCTAAATTTTTTATAAAAAGATATCTAATAAATGACCATTTAAAACGATAGAAATATCCATACCCCAATAAGGACTTCCCTTAAACCTGTCTCCGGAAGACTGGAGACAGGTAGGAGGCAGCAAAGTTTCCGATGGAGGCAATTAAAAACCGTTTTTCCCAATTCAGGTACCTCGTCCTTACCGGGATAAAATTATTTAATTTGTATTGTATGTCTTTTGCCACCTTAAATTTCTTTTTATTAAAAACTAACACTAAGCACATTTGCTTTTTGTCATTAAAATCAGTTATAAATTGGATAAAATGTTATAAAAAATCTATTGTTACTTTATTTGTTTTTATTTATGACTTGTTATTCTATGATTAATAACTAAAATCAATAAAAAAATAGTTTTATAAAATACCATTGTTTTGCTTACTAAACTTACATTTTTGAAATTACTTTTATATTAGACAAGTTTTGACTTCTTCTCAAGCCTAAATTTTCTATATTTTTGTTTATTCAATGAAAAGTTATTAACGATTTTTTTCTAAGTTTTTTAAGTATATTTTTGAAAACTGTGTGCTTAAACATTTAAAAACTATGATAATTATATACTTTTTGAAGTTTTTTTATTGATCCCGTACTAAAATTAACGCAGAACTGATTTTTCAAAAGAGCACTGTCTGTCACTAATTCAAATTCCTATATCGCCATGGACGTACTATGTATACCTTTAATATTAAAGCAGTCTATCGCAGTTAGCTTACAACATAACTGTTTACACAGCATATTGAAGAAGCAGTTTGTTTTGTGCGAAATAGAAATATTTGTGACAATGCTTTCTTAGTAATGAGTTTTATAAACTCCGAAATTTTTTCAGTGCAAAAGTACTGCCGTTTTGATGGATAATAAGGTACGCCAAATGTTGAGAAATAACAGTGCGTAATAAACGAAGCATATACTGTCATCCAGAAAATTCCATGAAATTAGATATTGTTTTGAGACCTAGACGTTATGACGTTACAATTGATTAGTCACTGAGAATAAGATATTTGAATGTGGAGCAGCCTCACACCAGCCATTTCACTTATCAGGCACTGTTATACCCTGCTAA
>JASAMX010011286.1:0-10762 GCA_030248175.1 Microlaimidae sp. YZB2_3 | reverse complement strand
TTGGTGTACTTCGTTCAGTTACGTATTGCTGTATAAATAGATTTGGTTTTGTTATTTATATTAAAAAAAAATTTAAATTAATAATAAATAGAATATTTTGTAAGGAAGAATATTAGATAAACCTTAATACTTTTAATTATAAAATAAATTTAAGATATTTACTGTTAGAGGGACACGTGCAAAATCACAAAAGTGATGGAGAGTAGACGGTAGCGTTAAGTAGATTAGTTATTGACACAAAAGCTATTTAGAATACCTAGATTTGGTTTTGTTATTTATATTAAGAAATTAGATTAATAATAAATGGAATATTGCATAAAAAAGAATACTAGACAAACCTTAATGGATTTAATTAAAAGGTAAAATAATTGAGATTTAAATTTTTTTAATATTAAGTAAAACAGAAGGTGTTAAAAATTGAATTAATAAACTTAAATTAGAGTAATATTATGATAGTATGGGGAATTTTTTAATTAAAACTAAATACTAAAAATTATTTGAAAAAGTGCAGTTAAAATTTTGAATATATAGTGAAAATATTTAAATTACTATAAAAATTTTTTTATAAAAGAATTTTTTAATATAATAATAAAGGATAAATTTTATCAGGGTGAAAATAGATGAGTGGTAAAGTAACCACTCATTTTTTGAGAAAATATTACGTGCAGAAAAACACATGACGCAACTAAATAATAATTGGTTACATAACTATTGAAAACTATTTTTAAAATTTTTCTCACTCGAAGGTTTATTGTTTATTTCTTCCTGGTGGCGAGCGGTTACGCCCTTATTTTCAGCCTGGAAGACTTTAGCTTTAGCTGTTAAAAAATTATAAATTAGAAAGTAACCTTAAGTATTGAATAAAGAATATATTAATAAATATTTGTTTAAAAATAAATAACCTTATTAGGGCCATGGTGTGCTAATAAGTGCGCGCCCTAATAAGAACACGCTCTTATTAAGAGCGTGTTCTTATTAACACGCCCAAATAAGAGCGCTTACATGCCCGAATAAGGGCCCTCCTTTCAGAAACAGGGCCCTAATTAGCACACCAAAGTGCCCTAATAAGAACGCGCTCTTATTAGTGCGCGCCCTAATAAGAGCAGTCAATGTGTCTGAGAAATATATGAATCACGTATTTTTCCTTTATTATTATGTTATATATTTTTGGTATTGGTAAGTAGAAATTGGTGATTAGTATGATCTAATTTGTAAAACTTGTTTTCTTTGTTTATAAGCCTATTCAAGTAAACTTGGGGATTAACAACATCTTGTATCATAGGTGTGTTATAAGTATTACAATTTAGAACAAAAGCATTAATGTTATTGCTTACAATAGTGCCTGTTAATAGGTATGATCCGCACCCAGCACGATACTGTAATTAAACCCTGATGTGCGGTTTTTTTATTAATTATCATGCTGGATGCTGGCTATACTCACATGTTATATGAAAATATAAGCGGTTTAACTACCATTTGTTTATAAAAAAATTAAAAAAATAATCTAAATTCATCAGTAGCATAATGTGAAAAAAATATGAAAAAATATTTTCCTTTAAAGCAATAAATCACAAATTTTTGCATGGAAAAATTGATTACCACTTGTAACCACTTAAAAATTTGTTTATGCTTCATAGGCTTAAAGCCACGATTTATAATTGCTTTCATATCACTGTTTGAAAACGTTTCCTGGCTACTAACAGTCGCTGTCAAGAAATAAACTAAGCTTTACAATATTTTTTATCAAATTAACAATTATGTTTACGTTGGTTATATTAAATATGCATTTTACTTTCTGCAGAAAAATTATTAAATTAAATTGTAGCTTTTAACATATAAACTTATTTGGCAATTACAACATGTCAATACAATGTAACAGCAATCTCTCAATAATTATGGTTTTTTGTTTTAAATTCTCAGGTGTTTTTTTTTATGAACCTAGCTAACGTATTAATAATTTTTCTCTTACTAAAGTTGGATTCTTTCATGTCGAAATGAAAGGCATACCTCTCTTCATCAAGAAAAAATAAAAAAATAAACGCGCAGGAAAAATTTTTAAAAAATGTCAGAGGTCAGCCAGACTACCAATCATTATTAAATTGCGTCTTCTGTTTCCCTGCACATGATATTTTCTTAAAAAATGACTGATTGCTTGATAACCCCTACAATTTCACTTTGATGGAATTCATCTTTAAATATTGTATTTGTACGTGAATTTTTATGTTTAATATATGTTTAGACCTGTACAAGAAAAAAATTTAATCAATCAATCAAAAATATAATTTAATTACATCAAAAAAAAATATCTGTCTATTAATAAAAATGGTTGTTTAAATAAATTAGAAATTGTGAGTTTCGTTTAAGTCAATTTAGAAATGTTTGGTTGGCTTTATTTTTAGATGGTACAAATTGTTTTGTTTCATTGTTGTGAAAATTTTATTCTTTTATCTACATGATTAAAATCACATCTTAAAATAAATTATTGTAATGAAAGAAAATAATTTCTTCTCTTTTTTTAATCTAAAAAAAATTAATTGAAAATATTGTAAGAATGACTGGTTTATCATTTTATTTTATAGGTCCGGCATCATTATGTAGGTGGAATTGTCATTTTATTTTATAGGTCTGGTATTATCAGGTGGAGCATGTAAAGTTATTAACAATTTATTTTATAGGTCCGGCACCATTAGGGATATTATCAGGTGGAACCTGTACCGTTATTAACAGTTATGGTGATTGCAGTATATTTTTCAAAGGAAATGAGTCTGTTACAGATGTTTTTGATGCCGCAACAAAATGCAGAAATAGAGGCGGTTTGCTGGCTCAAATTACGACTGAAGAACAACATCTTGGTCTCCAGCAATGTTTTTTAGTAAGTAATTTAGAAAAAAAAATTTTGCTACAAAATTTTAATTTAATTTTTAATTATTTTTATTCAATAAAACAAAAATCATCTCACAAATAAAAACTGGAAATAAAACACAAAATATAATTAGGACAATAAAATACAATAATTTTTTAGTTGATTTTTTAGTTAATTATAATAAACCTGTGAAGCATTTGAAATTACTTTGGCAATATACAAACTTTGAAACAATTATTATTTGTTTTTATGGATTTCATAGGAGCGCCACAGGACAATTTTGTCCGCAACACCCTTTCAATCATCATTAAAATACTATAAGGGAGTTATTGTCTTCTTATTATTTTTTAACGCCTATACATCTTAAAATCCATATTTATCTTTCGATATTGATTGTTATTAGAAGACATTTTTTACACTTTTTTACGCCTTACCTTACCTTTTATTCAATATGAAAATTATCACCCAAGACTAAATAGTTCTGTATTAGAATGTTCCCTTATTGAAGATAAAGTCACTTGTTCAAGCTTATTTCTAAAACCAAATTGTATACAATTAAATTTGAAAAAATGAGTCCTCAAAGGTGCGGTGCGGAGTCAAACTTTTTGTCTTCGATTTTAATATTTTTTTATGAAAACCTTACCCCTGCCCCCAATAGCCCACAAAAATATTTTCAACAAAATATCTCCAGTGGTTTAAGAGTATCCCCAAAAATGGCGTTTTTTTGACAATCCTGTACGTGAAAGATTGCTTAATGGGTATATCGATTTTTGTTACAAATATTCATATAAAATAAGCGGCTATTTTCTACTTTAATTAAATACCTTGATCGTTAAGATTGGTGCAGTATTTGTCGAGATATTGCGTTTCTCGTACAAAAAACACTCGATTTTTTTTTCGCTAAAAACACAAAGTGAAGGAAAGAAAGGTTGAGCAAACTTCACAAAATCACTGCCGTCGTTTGGTGTTTTTACGGAAAAAATCGCGGGTTTTTTGTACGGAAAACGCAGTATTTCGATAAATACTGCATTAATCTTAACGATCAAGGTATCAAATCAGAGTAGAAAATAGCCGCTTTTTAAGTGTATAATTTGTAACGTAAATCTTAATACTCTTTGAGCAATTCGTCACGTACAGAATTGTAGAAAAATGCCATTTTTGGGGGGTCAAAACTCCTGTCTCACTGCAGATATTTTGTTGAAAAAAAATTGTTGGGCTATTGGGGGCAGGGGTAAGGTTTTCACAAAAAAATTATCAAAATGATTTGATTATCAAAATTTGAAGACAAAAAGTTTGACTCCGCACCGCACCTTTAAGCAAAATCTACTGTAATATTTCCTAAATAATAAAATACATATAGTTTGATCCGGTGTGGGGGGGGTTAAACCTCAAATTGGGGAGGTTAAAATCCGAGAACCGCATTTGACCCATATTTATGTTATTGCATTTTTGAGCTTTTTATCGCTTAACACATAAAACATTAATTTTGACCTCAAAACTTAAGTTTGGAGGCAGTAAGTCATTTTAAAGACTTTTTTTTCATTTTTCCAAAAAAGAAGGCGTTAACCTTTTCTCCCCCCCCCACTTCTGAGATGGGGGGTTAAACCCCCATCTCAGAATTTGGGGGGTTAACCTCCTCTCCCAACCCTTCACCCGTGCCCATGTACGATTTGTACAAAAAATTCATGATAAAAAATACTATATATCTCAACAATGGCACTAATTTGGTGAGAAAAAAACACCTATAAAAATGCACTGGCGAAAAACGCAGAGCAGCTATGAAAAAACTCACTCCCCATTTATGAAAACGAACCCCATGGTGAAAAACGAAAAAAAGAATAAAAATCACCCTAAAAACGTTAGTGCGAAACAAATGCACCCGCCAGTGTAAAATTTTGCGAAATTATATTTTGAATTAGTATTTTTGAACTCTCAATGAATAAAAAAAGCATCTGATAATAAATTTAAACAAAAAAATTGAGCAAATAAATATTGGTATAGTAATCTAACTTTAAAAATTTTCTTTATTTTTGGTTTATTTTTCTGATTTTTAATTTTTTAGTTGATATCATAAATTTTGCGAAAAATGTATTATCTCCTGTCAATAAATATCAGCGTTCGCTAAATATTTTTTTATTTTTTCACATTTAAAAACTTTTTGAATTTTAATTCAATAATGAATAAAAAGACAAGCGTTTAACAGTTTAATAATAATTAATGATCTATTAAAAAATATTGTTGTTTTTTTGGTGTGTGTGTTTTTTTTTTGTTTTTTTTGTGTTTGTTTTTTGTTGTTTTTTTTTTTTTTTTTTTTTTTTTTTTTTTTTTTTTTTGTGTTTTTTTGTTTTTTTGTTTTTTTTGTTTTTTTTTTTTTTGGTTTTTTTTTTTTTTTTTTTGTTTTTTTTTTTTTTTTTTTGTTTTTGTTTTTTTTGTTTGTTTGTTTGTTGGCTTGGTTTGTTTTGATTATACGGTTTTTATAGGTAATTGAGATTGTAGTTTTTATGTATAAGTGGAGAAGCTATGATTTTGATGGTGGTTTTTTGAATTTAGATTTGTTTTTTTTAATTTTATTTTAAATGGTATTGTAGATAGGGTATTGTAGATTGTGTATAGATTGTTTAAAATTATTATTGGTCTAAGGTTTGGAGAATTTTATTATAATTAGATTGGATTTTTATAAGTTGTTAAATTTTATTGTTAATTTTGAAAATAAAATTTGTGCTGGTGAAATTAAGTTAATGATATATTACTAGAATGGGAAATTTATATGAGTTATATGATTAATTTTTAGAAGGGGATAATAAATAGAATTGATGGATTTTTATGAGAAAAGATAGAGTAGTATTATGAACTGAAATAATTAAATTTTATAATTTTTTATTAATTTGGACTTGGAAAAGGTTGATACTAAAATTAGCTAGTATTAGATTTGAATATATTGTAATATAAGAAGGGTATTTCTCTGTTGCTATTGTTGATATTTTTTGAGGTTTACTATGGAGTGTTATAATATTGATAGATTTTGTAAGTTATGCGGTATTAAAATTTTGTTTAATATATATATCTTCTCTTCTATTTGAAAACATTTGTTAAACAATACTGAGCTAATATCATGTTGATTTTTGGGTTGCTTTTTTATGCCTGATATATGATGAAAATAAAAATATATTGAGTAAAATGATGTTTGAATTTAATTTAGGTTATAAGTGGGGTAAGGAAGATTAAGTAATTTTTGACCTGTTTTAAGGTTGAAACTTATTGTTTTGATTTGTTTTAACTTGATTTTAAGGTTTTTGCTTAGGATTGCTTGAGATAACGCGCTTGCTTTGATGGGGTATGAATTGGCTCTTGATGCTGCTTAAAGTTGCTTGATTAAGTTTTTGGCTAGATCTAATCTTCTTATTTAATGCGCGATACTTATTGAAGTCTTTCATATTGTAGTATGACTTGGATTGTTAACTGTAAAATATGCAAATAGGCAAGGAGAATACTTTTTAGGTGTTATGTTGATGTGCAATTATTATTTGCAAATCTTGAATACTTGAGCTAATTTTTTTAGGGTATCAACCGTTTTTTTCCATTGGGAGTCGCAAATTTTAATGTGAAAAAAGTGTTTGATAAATTGGATTTTTGGTTTAATGTATTTCAGTTTCAGTTAATTACTACTCTAGTCTTTTGTTTCTTGGGGCATAAAAATTCATTGCAATGTTTCTATTGTTTATTGTATTCCCCTGTCTTAAATGTATCTATAGTTATATAATTTTTTTCTTAGTTATATTATTTTAGCTTTAGTTTTCGTGGAATTTTTTGTTGTATTTTTTTGCAAAAGTTTGGTAACAATTAAAAAGATGTTTTGTTAACAAGGCGGTTTATAAGAAATCGCAAGTTCTAAATTTTTGATAATAAAAGTTTTTTTGCTTGTGCCAAACCTTTAGACCGGATGATAATAATTTTTTAAACTGTGAATCTATTACACAAGTCTTTGACAATTACCCTAGTCTTTGACAATTACCATTTTTAAAATAAAAGGTTGTGTTTAAAAAGAAACAAATCTAAATTTCAAAAAAGTGCCGACTTTGCGATTGTCGAAAATTGCATAGTGTTTTCGTTTGCCACTTTATTGGACATTTGAAAAACTACAATTCGGTTCTGTAATTGGTTTACCGTATAAAAAGCCGTGGGTATATGATTCAAATATTTTCTCGGTGAGCAAACGCCCAAGCCCAATGCAAATTTCATACAGTCACATGCATCCAGTTGAGAAATATGGTTGACTAGTATATGGCTGATCTTATAAAAGTTTCTGGGGGGGGGGGGCATAGAGGTGGATTGGAACTTAGTGGTTTTATTCTTTTTTTAACATTTAAGCGATTTTTTTCTGTCTTTTCCAATATTCTAATCGTAATTTACTATTAAATTAGATTTCTGTTTCAATGAATATTTCTAATATAATAATAGCATGTATAAACTTTTATATTAAAGCTTTTTTTAAGCTTTTGAGTTAGTTTGTAGTTAATTAGTCGATTCAATACTGCAAATCATTAACATCAGCCAGATTTAAATCGCCCCCACACAATTTTTTGTTGGAAATCGCCCGGTTCCCTGCTGTATCCTTAGATTAGTTTTTTAATGTTTTTACAGTTTTTTAATAATAAACATTAAAATAATAGTTTTAGTTGCGCAATATCAGAAGTTTCTAATAATTTCGTTGGTAATGAAAAAATCATTATAGAAAAGATGTTCGTCTCTTGAAAAAAAAAAAAAACGCAGCCGCCTTTAAACAACGGGTCCCAGAACAGTGGGAAATGACAAAAAGAAAAAAAAACACCCTAGAAAATATGCTTTTAAAAAATTTGGCCCGTCTAATGTAAAAAATTATGAAAAGAACGCACCCGCCTATGATCAAAAACCTTACTGTGGGGAATGCTCCGCATTGTCAAAACACGAAAAGCACCTATTGCGTAAAAACATGCGATCACATGTGTTTTTTGTTATTTTTTAATAGATCATTGATTATTATTAAACTGTTAAACGCTTGTCTTTTTATTCATTATTGAATTAAAATTCAAAAAGTTTTTAAATGTGAAAAAATAAAAAATATTTAGCGAACGCTGATATTTATTGACAGGAGATAATACATTTTTCGCAAAATTTATGATAACAACTAAAAAATTAAAAATCAAAAAATAAACCAAAAATAAAGAAAATTTTTAAAGTTAGATTACTATACCAATATTTATTTGCTCAATTTTTTTGTTTAAATTTATTATCAGATGCTTTTTTTATTCATTGAGAGTTCAAAAATACTAATTCAAAATATAATTTCGCAAAATTTTACACTGGCGGGTGCATTTGTTTCGCACTAACGTTTTTAGGGTGATTTTTATTCTTTTTTTCGTTTTTCATCATGGGGTTCGTTTTCATAAATGGGGAGTGAGTTTTTTCATAGCTGCTCTGCGTTTTTCGCCAGTGCATTTTTATAGGTGTTTTTTTTCTCACCAAATTAGTGCCATTGTTGAGATATATAGTATTTTTTATCATGAATTTTTTGTACAAATCGTACATGGGCACGGGTGAAGGGTTGGGGAGGAGGTTAACCCCCAAATTCTGAGATGGGGGTTTAACCCCCTTCTAATGAGAAGTGGGGGGGAGGGAGAAAAGGTTAACCCTTTAATTTTGGAAAAATGAAAAAAAATTCTTTAAAATGACTTACTGCCTCCAAACTTAAGTTTTGAGGTCAAAATTAATGTTTTATGTGTTAAGCGATAAAAAGCTCAAAAATGCAATAAAATAAATATGGGTCAAATGCGGTTCTCGGATTTTAACCTCCCCAATTTGAGGTTTAACCCCCATCACACCGGATCAAACTATATGTATTTTATTATTTAGGAAATATTACAGTAGATTTTGCTTAAAGGTGCGGTGCGGAGTCAAACTTTTTGTCTTCAAATTTTGATAATCAAATCATTTTGAAAATTTTTTTGTGAAAACCTTACCCCTGCCCCCAATAGCCCAACAATTTTTTTTCAACAAAATATCTGCAGTGAGACAGGAGTTTTGACCCCCCAAAAATGGCATTTTTCTACAATTCTGTACGTGACGAATTGCTCAAAGAGTATTAAGATTTACGTTACAAATTATACACTTAAAAAGCGGCTATTTTTCTCTCTGATTTGATACCTTGATCGTTAAGATTAATGCAGTTTTTGTCAAAATATTGCGTTTTCCGCTCAAAAAACCCGCGATGTTTTCGTTAAAAACACCAAACGACGGCAGTGATTTTGTGAACTTTGCACAACCTTTCTTTCGTTCACTTTGTATTTTTAGCGAAAAAATCGAGCGTTTTTTGTACGAAAAACGCAATATCTCGACAAATACTGCACCAATCTTAACGATCAAGGTATTTAATTAAGTAGAAAATAGCCGCTTATTTTAAATAAATATTTGTAACAAAAATCGGTATACCCATTAAGCAATCTTTCACGTACAGGATTGTCAAAAAAACGCCATTTTTGGGGATACTCTTAAACCACTGGAGATATTTTGTTGAAAATATTTTTGTGGGCTATTGGGGGCAGGGGTAAGGTTTTCATAAAAAAATATTAAAATCGAAGACAAAAAGTTTGACTCCGCACCGCACCTTTGAGGACTCATTTTTTCAAATTTAATTGTATACAATTTGGTTTTAGAAATAAGCTTGAACAAGTGACTTTATCTTCAATAAGGGAACATTCTAATACAGAACTATTTAGTCTTGGGTGATAATTTTCATATTGAATAAAAGGTAAGGTAAGGCGTAAAAAAGTGTAAAAAATGTCTTCTAATAACAATCAATATCGAAAGATAAATATGGATTTTAATATGTATAGGAGTTAAAAAATAATAAGAAGACAATAACTACCTTATAATATTTTAATTATGATTGAAAGGGTGTTGCGGACAAAATTTATTCACTCTTGCATTAAATCATAAAAAGCAAGAAATAATAATTGTTTTCAAAGTTTGTATATTGCCAAAGTAAATTTCGAATGCTTCGCAGGTTTATCCTAGTAATTGACTAGAAAAATAAACTTAAAAAGAATTATTGTATTTTTATTATTCATAATTATTATTTTGTGTTTTATTTCAGTTTATTATTTTGAGATCTGATTTTTGTTTTATTGAATAAAAATAATTAAAAATTAAATTCAAAATTTTTGTAGCAAAATTTTTTTTTGAGGAGTACTTCTTAAAAAACATTGCTGAGAGACCCAAGATGTTGTTACTTCAGTCGTAATTTGAGCCAGCAAACCGCCTCTATTTTATCATTTTGCTTGCAGCATCGAAAAACATCTGTAACAGACTCCATTTTTAATTTGAAAAAAGTATTACTGCAATCACCATGACTGTTAATAACACAGACTTACAGGTTCCACACCTGATAATATCCCTAATAGTACAGGACCTATAAAAATGAAATCAATGTTAATGACTTTACATGCTACCACCTGAGATAAATTACCAGACCTAATAAAATTTAAAAATGACAATTCCGCCTACATAATGATGCAGAAGCACTATAAAAATAAAATGATAAAACCAGTCATTCTTTTACAATATTTTTTCGATTGATTTTTTTTTAGGATTGAAAAAAAGAGGAAATTTATTTTCTTTCGTTACAATAATTTTATTTTAAGATCTGGGGATTTAATTTAATCATGTAGATAAAAGAAAAAAATTTTGACAACAAGATGAAACAAAAAGACAATTTTGTACCATCTAAAAATAAAGCCAACCGAAGCTTTCTAAATTGACTTAAACGAGCCTCACAATTTCTAATTTATTTTAAACAACCATTTTTTTTATTAATAGGACAGATATTTTTTTTTGATGTAAATTAAATTATATTTTTGATTGATT
>JASAMX010011284.1:0-54016 GCA_030248175.1 Microlaimidae sp. YZB2_3 | reverse complement strand
TTAACCGCGCAGTGACTTAACCCATTTAATATAAGGGAAAGAGCGCTCCGCGCTCTTCCCTGATTATTTTTAATTTAATTTCAATATTACTGTGTTATTGTTAATAAACATGTTTTACCAATGGACAGCTAAGCTCAGCTCAGTCATTAACTCAGCAATTTTTACCCTGAAACTCCCAGGCCAGCCACGTGCTCACCAACAGAATTTCATCTATCATTTGCCATTAATGTTTTGTTTTTTGTTTGTTTTTTTTGTTTTTGAAAATAATGGTTTAAAAACTTTTTACAGAAAAAAAATATCCAAAAAAAAACCACTGATGATTATTAAACATTGTTATAATTCCCACTGTCTATAACTTACTTCAGATGACGTTTTCTTGAAATCTTTACTCAGGTCTACCAACTTCTTTCTCGAAATGTCGCTCTCGTCTTGGCGACTTGCCAGATCGGCCGCAGTTTCATCCAGTTGCTTCTAAAAACAAACGCAAATCAAAACCTAAAATCCGAAAAATTCAAAACCTAAACTCTGAAGACTCCTGGGTGTCATTTTAAATTAAAGTCAATTAAATAAACGTACAACTAAAATTTATCTCACTATTAACGATTAAAAATTCAGAAAAATAAATTATCTAGCGTTTTACAAAATTTTATTTTTATTTCTTGACAAAAATGAACACAGTGGAGAATTTAAAACGTTTTGCATTTCTTTTATGTACAAAAGTTTGTTTTTAGGATCAAATATTTCAAACGTAAATCTGATTCATAGTTCGTTAAAAATGTACAAAGGACAATTTTAAACAAAGTAAAATTGGTTCTTGGACAATCCAAAATTTTCTTTAAACAGTCCAAAGGACAGTCTAATGTGTCCAAAACGCATGTTGAAAAATTAGGTTAAAAAATACTTTTAAAACAACTAAAAATCTTTTACTTGTAAATTGGCGAGATTGAGCCATTTCCAGTACTGAAGAACACCTTGGGCAGAGGATGGGTTCACCACTGGAGGTCCAGCTTCCTCCATTTTCTTAGATTCCAGTCTTATGACTGGCTAAGCGGAACCAGCTAGAACAACGAGAACTATAACTGTTTAAATTATTGCTTTAATATTATATAATAGTAATGAAATAAAAGTTTAATATTAGGGTAACTGACTTAATTTCGGCCAGCCTTTTTTTATTTTTTTTGGATAAGTTTTTTTTGGTTTTTCCAATCGACCCAAAATTTGGTCTAAAAATCTAACGATAGCTATTTTTGTTATTCCAGTGCAAAATTTTAAAATTTCTGTTACACTTAAAGATCAGTGGAGGTTTAAAGTTTTTTATAGTGGCAGAAATTAAGGCGCGAGCCATTAACTTCGGCCACCTAGAAAAAACTGGCTATAATTATTTCCAAACTTAACAATAAAAATTTTTAAAGGTTGCAAATTTATCATAACTTAATTTTTCCCGTTTGCAAACTTTAATAGTTAATAGCAATACTTTAAATAATTATGTCAAAACCTTAAAAAAAAACAAGTTTTAATAACCTGTATTTTTTGTTGAATTTTTATTTTTGGCTTTTTATTTTTGTGCTAGTTCTTTTGTATTTAAAAAATAAGTTAATTTTTTAACACCCTAAACTGGTGGCCGAAATTAAGGCCTGGCCGAAATTAAGTCTGATACCCTATATAACATAAAAAATATAACGAAAAATAACAACTTCTGTACAAAAGACATATATTTTTAAAATAGTCTATTTTCAATGACAGTTCTATTATTAAACGAAACAAACGAACGCCAAATCAATATGAACCTATCAAACACAAAAACAATATACTTATATAAACTCCTATGGTTATACCGCCCAATAATCCTGAATACTGCCAACACCCCTTTAAAATCTGAGGGTACCATTGCCACCCACCCATCCCTTCTAAAATTTGGAGGGTTCCACCAGTACTAAAAACGCTGAAAAAAAAGGGTATTTGAGGTATACCCCAAAAATAATTTTTGGGACACCCACCCCCCTCCCAAATTATAGGGGTCGGGTATACCCCTCCCCACTTCCCCCCCCCCCAAAAAAAAAAATCTTGGGGCTGTGGTCATAACATGGTCAAGTTGGTCCGGAGTGGGGGGATCCCCAAATTTGGGGGGCATACATGGGCAAGTTGGTCCGGAGTGGGGGGGGGGGGGGTTAAACCCTAATTAGGGGGTGGGGTTAAAAATCATACATGGGCAAGTTGGTCTGGAGTAGGGGGGTAAACCCCAAATTAAGAGCGGAGGGGGGTAAAATCCGAGAAACGCATTTTACCTATATCGTTTTTTTTTCTGAAGTGCATTTTACGCATACCGTTTTTCGATTTTGAAAGAAAAACAGGTAAAAAATGGTAATTTTAGGTCAAAAGCCCTTTTTGTTGCATTTTTGAGCGTTTTATTGCTTAAAACACTCATTTTGGCCTGAAAACTTAAGTTTGAAGGCAGTTAGAAGTCGTTTTAAAGACATTTTGTTGCTTCATTTTTTTTCAAAGTGGGGGTTAACTTTTTCTCCCCCCACTTCTGAGTGGGGGGGGGGAAGTTAAACCCCCCTTCTCAGAATTTGGGGGGTTAACCCCCCCAACCCCCCCCCGTGCCCATGTATGGTTAAAATCCGAGAAACGCAAAATACCCATATCGTTTTTTTCTGGAGTGCATTTTACCCATATCGTTTTTCGATTTTGAAGGAAAAATAGGTAAAAAACGCTAATTTTAGGTCAAAAAGCCCTTTTTATTGCAATTTTGAGCTTTTTATTGCTTAAAACAATTATTTTGGCCTCAAAACTTAAGTTTGGGGGCAGTTAGAAGTCATTTTAAAGACATTTTTTTCTTCATTTTTCCAAAATTTGGGGGGGGGGGGGGGTTAACTTTTTCTCCCCCCCCCACTTCTGATTGGGGGGGGTTAACCCCCCTTCTCAGAATTTGGGGGGGGGGGTTAACCCCCCCCGTGCCCAGGTATGGGGGGGGGGGGTTAAAATCCGAGAAACGCAAAATACCCATATCGTTTTTTTTCTGGAGTGCGTTTTACCCATATCGTTTTTTGATTTTGAAGGAAAAATAGGTAAAAAACGCTAATTTTAGGTCAAAAAGCCCTTTTTATTGCTTTTTTGAGCTTTTTATTGCTTAAAACATTCATTTTGACCTCAAAACTTAAGTTTGGAGGCAGTTAGAAGTCATTTTTTTTCTTCATTTTTCCAAAATTGGGGGGGGGGGGTTAACTTTTTCTCCCCCCCTACTTCTGAGTGGGGGGGGGGGTTAAATCACCTTTCTCAAAATTTGGGGGGGTTAACCCCCCGACCCCCCCCCCCCCCCCCGTGGTGCCCATGTATGGCTGTGGCTGTCCGTCCACCTATGGTTTCACGTTTACACCCCCCCATATCATCATACTGCGGAGTTGGGGACATTTAAAACGCAAGGAGCTCTGAAGTTATATACTGAGTTCAGCTCCTTTAATGACCGATATCAGCTTTATTTAAGCTTGAAATATATATTCAGTTTGTATTAAATTTTATTTGCAATTCTCCAACTTACATTCTATTCGCATTTTTTAGAAATATTTTTATCGTTTTTAATAAGTGTTAAAGAAAGTTAACAAAATTTTTTTTCACAAAATACATATTCAACGGCATTAGTTTTAATTATTACTCATGAAACTAGCAGAAAAATAGGGCGGAGTTCAAAAGCTTCAGGATTGCTTCGGAGCCCCAAAAAATAAAGCCCTGGCCGGAAAAAATCCACTAATACTACCAACTAATGCAATAATTAGAATAGAATACGTGATTGCACCAGACTTACCCATGGCAGGCAGGAATGGAACTTATTATTTAGTTTTATTAATTTATTTATAAATATAGAAATGATTCTTTGAAATAAATCGCACCGCGATGTTATTTGTTAAAATTAATATTGGGCGCGTGATAAATTTTTAAAAGTAATTATTGACCATTAGCTAATTAGCAATCGCAAATAGAAATTTATGAAATAATAACTGGTATTTTAATAAGCAGGCCAGAATATTTAAACATTACATATTTCCCTAATAAACATTTTAACGTGATAAAATGTTAATTTTGGCGGTTGCTGTTAATTAAAAGCACAAATTACTTAAGTCTGGTTTAATTTGATATTGCGTTCCCATTTCAAAAGAGCTAAAAATTATGGCCAATATTGTAATAAACTGGTACAAAAATTAGTAATGTTCCTCGAAGCTCCAAGCTCCTGAGCTGAACCAACACCGGGAGCTCCGAAGCTCCACCCTATTTTGGTACTATTTTTGTGAATAAATAAAGACTAGCTATAAATTATTCTGTCAGAAAATTTTTGTAAACTCAAAAACAGTCCTAAAAATGCGGATAAAACAACTTAAATGATATTTCATATTGAAATAACCTGGAAATCACTTATGTAAGGGGCGGAGCTCTGGAGCTTTCTCCGTTTTAAATAGCCGGAGCTCGAGAGCAGATATTTAAAGCTATGAATCAATAATTAATACGAACAACTAAGGTAAATCAAAAATTAACGCTCAGATTTTACGAAACCAAAATGTAAAATCAATTCGGTTCGGTTAATAAAATGTGAATCTAAAAAGAATTGTGTGCCGCTACATTGATAGCTCAATATTACTGCGGTGCGGGCATTTCTAGTAAAAACCAAATCGTTGTCAAATTCAAGAAAATGAGTTACAGTCGTTACAAAATACACGTAACTGTGAATCATTCTATAGCTATAAACAGTGTGCTGCTTAAAATTTTAAATGAGTCACAGTGGCGTGTATTTTATATGAAACGCCACTAATCCTGCCGTAGTAAAGACGAAAATAGCTAACACCAGGCGGCGACTGAAATACAGATAGACATTACTTTCCTTTCAGTGTGGAATGAAGAAATCGCCTATCTGATATATTAGCTAGCTGTATAGCCAATACATTTGCGATATTGTAAACGCCCGTCTCTTTACAAACGATACATCAGCAGAATATTCCGAAGCTTAATATAAAGAGCTCCCAGCCCACACCGAGCAGTAGGTACCCACTTAATCGAGCCGTGCTTGTCGATAGATAAATATATATATAGTTCAGTTCAATAACGGTGGTCGGTGAGAAAGGTTTTCGAAATGCAGCTTATCTGTTTGTTTCTGATGTTTTTTTTAATAGATGTAAAGCTACAGCAACAACGTTAAGTGGGCAAAACCACATACTAAACAGTATCGTGTTCAAAAAAAATATATTTATTACCATACAATAAAGGCTCAGGGGTTAATAAATTACTCTTGCATGCACGTCTGCGTTTGTGGACTGAATAGCTAAGGCATATCATGCGTTTATTGCACTCCGGAGCTTCTGCAATTTATGTAAAACTACAGTAATGAAAATCCGGAGCTACACCATGTAAATGTAAAATCTATAGTTTATTTAATCGTAAAGTATGTTTAAAATTATGTTAGCCGCATTTTTAAAGCTTTTTTCTTACTTTTTTTTTAAATTTAGAATACAAAAATTTAATATATTTAATTTTTATCTGTATGCCACAATATTCTTTATTCTAAATATTACTACCAAAATATAGCAGATATCTCTGGAGCTCTGGGGTGCTCTAGAATTTTGAAAATCTTAGTTCCGGGGTCGGGGAGCTTATATTATAATTTTATGTTTTCTTTTGTTTATAAGTTCAGAGTTCTTATTTGTTTTTACTGGAATACGGGCGTCAGATTTGACCCAAAAATTTTAAAATTTACAAAAACGGGAAGAAATGAGGTTTTGACTTTATTAAAACCCATTTAAAATTTTATACCTCAGATTTTAATATAAAATGCACTTAATATTCAATTTAACATTCAAAGGCACAGTCCCAGAAAATTTTAAATCAAAAATCATATGCAAAATTTGGCATTTTTCGCAAATTTTTTCAGTAATAAGCACTCACTTTGGCAAAACATTATAAGATCCTAAATCAAAAAATAATAAGGACAAGTGAAAAGTGTCCCCTCACCAAAATAATCTAAATTGTAACTGCCGGTAAAAAAATCAAACACGATAACAAGAAATATTTTTTGATTATTTTAAAGTTTTACAAAATTAAAATTAAAATGAAAAAGTGTATTAAAAAACCATCGAAAAATTCAGTGTTATCTGAAACAATACAAAATGTAATGTAACCAATTATTAGTTTTAGACTAATAATAATTTATCATGATATTATATTTATAATTTTATAAGCCCGATGCTTGAGTGATCAAAGTATTATAATTATCAATTTCTGGAATACTCCATTTGTTGTCATTGTCAAGATAATAATATGCCTTTTTAGACTTACATTCTTCAAATTTAATTCGAAAATTTCGCAAAAGAATCCGTTAGCATAAAACATGATTGCGCTTTATTTTTTGTTGTTATCACACAAGCTTCCTCTGTAATGTTTTTCTTCAGGCAAAAAAAGTCGCGGACGCGTATATTTTTATAAATTGTGACAGATTTTACCAAAACAGCAGCTTAAATCAAGTATCAGCGTAATGATGCACAATTCAGCTTGATCTCTTCTTGAAACTAGACTTATTTTCCGGTACCAAACCCAGATTTCTCGTGAGTCAAATCAAAATTATTACTTAATAACATAACAAACAATAACAATTTAATAGTTGCAATTATACGTTTCAGAAAAATTCAGGAGCTCTCGTTTTCTTAATATTCACGTTTATTTACGTTTAACCAAAATTAATTCACGATCACGATAAAAATAAACTTTTTAATTGGGTACAATAAAATCAATCCTTTGGCATTTAAAATTATATTCGTTCGTTATGACTAACTAATTTCAAACATCACACCTTATAATAGCATTTTTGATCATAAAAAGGGGAAGTGATCAAAGATATTTTTGGTCGGGTACGCTCAAAGGGTGCAACCCTGGATGGAAGCCAAAAATTTTCTGAGGTCTTAGGGGTTCCTCCGGCTGGACTCTTTTAGTTTTTTATGGGAGAAAGGTTGACCCCAAATGGTCAAATTACAATTTAGAATGGTCAGGGCGTTCGATTTTTGAAAAAAAGTTATTTTAAATTATCAATTTTTGTTTTTTTAGTATATATACCTACTGCTTATTTAATAGACAAAAATAGGTTATTTAAGCATAAAAATAGACCAAAAAAATTATAGTCATAAATTGGCTCTAGGAAAGACCAAAGAATGATCATTTCAATACGGACCGCTTTCTGGTTGTGGATGGATCCCCTGAATTTTTTTATGAATGAGGGTTCGAAACTTTCTTCAGGGCTGTTCACGTGTAATGTCCCCGGCGATCAAGAATACATAACAAGAATTAAGAATACATATTCATTGTTATGTATTCTTGCGGGGATTTATTTGAAGTGGGAGATGAATTTTCAAAATCGGAAAAAAACGAAGGAGGGGGCATTTTTTCGAAATTGGGGATTCGCATAACGAGGCAAAAAAGGGAGAAAGGCAAAATATTTAAACTTAAATAAAAACAAAGTCTAAATTGGCTTTACACAATTTCGCTATTGAAAAAACAAGTTAAAAACTGCTAAAATTTCGCAAAGTTAGGTTAAGAAATGGGCTAGTTTTTACATTTTTGAGCAAGAGATGTATCAAAACGGGCTGGTATGCGGGGCGGGCAAGTTGAAGCGACTAACAGGGCCTGTGCCAGGATTTTTGAAAGGAGGGGCCAGACTCTAAAAAATTGAAAAAAATGCTAAGAATGGGGTGTTTGAGGTATACCCCAAAAAAATTTTGGGACACCCCCCCCTCCAAATTTCGGGGATCGGGTATACCCCCCTTCAAAATCCGGGAGGCTGCCCACCTTTGGGGTGGGCATCATAGGTGAGAAAGGGGGGAGGCAGGGTGGGCTCCACTCCTCCTAGCCTCGAAATTTTGGGACCCCTCCTCGACGAAAACCTAGGGGGGCCCTCTCCTCAAAATCTGCCGAATTTTTTACCCCTGACTAGAATTTGAAATCTGACTCCCCCCTCCCCCCGGGAAATTTTTAGGCACTTTTTTTATACTAAATTTTCTTCCAAAAACGTGAATTTTCATCACATATTCATGCTTTAACACCCTTTTTATACCAGAATATCGCTTTTTATTCAATAAAATGTAGTATTACCCTTTTTATACCAGAATATCGCTTTTTATTCAATAAAATGTAGTATTATCCTATAAAAATAACAATTATTAAAGTTATTATGGTTTAAAACTGTTTTGCATTGGACACCGGACCTCACCTCACCCTGACCCCCTCTAGATTTTAAAATTTCGCACCTCGGGTCGACCACCCTAAAAAGCTAGGGGGGTCCGGACCATACATGGGCAAGTTGGTCCGGAGTGGGGGGGGGTTAAACCCAAACCCCAAATTTGGGGGGTTAAAATCCGAGAAACGCATATCGTTTTTTTTTCTGGAGTGCATTTTGACCCATATCGTTTTTCGATTTTGAAGAAAAAATAGGTAAAAAACGCTATTTTTAGGTCAAAAAGCTCTTTTTATTGCATTTTTGAGCTTTTTATTGCTTAAAACATTCATTTTTACCTCAAAACTTAAGTTTGGAGGCAGTTAGAAGTCATTTTAAAGACATTTTTTTTCTTCATTTTTTCGAAACTGGGGGGTTAACCTTTTCTCCCCCTCCCCCACTTCTGAGTGGGGGGGTTAAACCTCCCTTCTCAGAATTCGGAGGGGGGTTAACCCCCCAAATTCTGTGGAGGGGGTTTAACCCCCCCCAAATTCTGTGAAGGGGGGTTTAACCCTCCCCCGTGCCCATGTATGGTCCGGACCCCCCCCCCTGGGACCCCCTCCTGGAATTCAAAATTCGATTTACCCCGGGTAACCACCATAGGTGGCCAGCCTCTCGGATTTTGGAGGGGGGGTATAGAGGGGGGGTCAAATATTAGGGGGGGTGTCTGGCAAGACCCAAATTTTGAGGGGGGGGTGTACCCAATATTTCCGCGCTGCCTTAAAATGGGTTTAAAACGCGTAAAAAAACGTAAAACAAGCTTATAAATGCTTTAAAACTGTGTAAAATTAAAATAAGACCTTATTGCAACTTATAAATTTTATTTTTTAATTCTTTTAATAATAATGTGTTTATATATTCTTAGAATTAGATTAGAAATCATAGTTTTTTTAATAATTACGTAATAATAGAATAGTAATTATATTGTCTTGATTATAAAGTCAAGTATCACAAACTTTTTAATCCATAATCTTATATTTAATTAAAGGTTATATACATACATGGGCGTAGCCAGGGGGGGGGGTCTCTAGACCTCCCTTTTGGGTCAGCAAAGGGAAAAATTTGGAGTTCGACTCCCTTGTAGGTTGCCAAGGATAAAAATTTGGGGGTCTAGAACAGTGAATTTTGGGCCCAGAATTTCATTTGGGGGGGCGGTCTGGGGGGTTAAATACTAACCCTGAAGGGGGGTCTGGGAGTCGGCAGCCCCCCAGTAATGGGGGGTCTGGGGGGCGAGAGCCCCCTAGCGGGGTCAAGGTGCAGAGCCACTTTTCAGGGGGTCCGGGGGGCAGAATGCCCCCTGAGGGAGAAAATTTTTAATTTAAGGCGCTAAAATACACTAGAAATTTTAATTCCAGATGATGTTTATTACAAAATTTAAGGTTTTTTTATCCTTTTACATTTAAAACAGGTGTTTTAAAACGTTAATAAAAGGTTAATAATGTTTAATTAATGTTTTTTGAATAATAAGAGAAAAAATGAAGTATATGACATAAACAAGGCAATAAACACTCCGCGCGAAGCGCGGAAAATTTTTTTAGCCCTTTTATAACGCTTAAAAATTTTTCTCTGGGAGGCGAATTGGGGGGGGATGTCCCCGGGTACCCCAAATTTAAGGGGGGGGGGGTGTCAGCAAAATCCGAAATTTTGGGGGGTATAACCCCCCCAACCCCCCCCTGCCCACCTATGGTAACCACCCCTCTAGCTTCCCCGACCGTTCTCACCCATGGTGGGCATACATGAGCATGGACCGGCAAGCTAGGGGTGGCTATGGCTACCCCGGGTAAATAAATGACCCTTTGAAACCTACGTAAGAGGGGGTCCAGGAGGGTCCATACTCTCCTAGCTTTTTAAGGGGGGGAGTGGACCCGGGGTATACCAGTTTGAAATCTAGAGGGGGGTCAGGGGGATGGGTCTGGTTTCCAAATAGTTATTTTAAATCATTTATTCAAGGTTTTCAGCACTAATATAGAATTTTATACACCGAAATAGGCTTTTTATGAATTAAAAAAAGTACGAAAGTACTTTTTTTCAGTACAAAAACGTTTGTGTGAAGGTAAATTTTGGCTTTGGAAACTCAAATTTGGCTCGGAACTCGGAAGGGGGCAGATTAAGAATTCGAGAGGGTGTGGAGGGCCCTAGATTTTTTTCTAGCAGGATGGGGAAGTCCGAAATTTCGAGGCAAGGGGGTGGGTCGTGGGTGGACCCCACCCTAACCCCCCTTCGCTCATGTGTGGGGGTGGGGCGGTAAGATCAAGATCGACCGACCGCGCACAGGTCTTGTTTGTACATTCACATTCGATCGATAGTTATGGATTTGGTTGGCTGCAAATAAAGCTAGGATTCCGTCTGGCCACGTTTTTTTGCGAATTTTTATTTTCAGAGACGTTGCATTCGCACAGCAACTGGAAAAACCCGTACGCGAGGTAAAAAAAAAACATGAAAGGGCTAGCCGTTCTCATTCGTTCAGCCAACTGAGTTAGAAAATCTATAATTGACCATACATGGGCACGGGGGGAGGGTTGGGGGGTTAACCCCCGCCCCCTAAATTCTGAGAAGGGGGGTTTAACCTCCCCCGATTTAGAAGTGGGGGGGAAAGGTCAATCCCCTAATTTTGGAAAAATGAAGAAAAAAATGTCTTTAAAATGATTTCTAACTGCCTCCAAACTTAAGTTTTGAGGTCAAAATGAATGTTTTAAACAATAGAAAGCTCAAAATGCAATAAAAAGAGCTTTTTGACCTAAAATTAGCGTTTTTTACCCATTTTTTCTTCAAAATCGAAAAACGATATGGGCAAAATGCACTCCAGAAAAAAAAACGATATTGGGTATTTTGCATTTATCGGATTTCGGATTTTAATCCCCCCCAATTTGGGGTTTAACCCCCCTCCTACTTCGGACCAACTTGCCCATGTATGTAATTGACTATAATCAAACCGTGCCATCCGATAACTCCATGCACCGCGGTACAACTAATAGCCTTCAACGCATCAGCATATTATAGGAAATCGCAAAGAAACTCATCGGAATTCGGAACGCGCATATAACGGCACGGCACATTAACTAATAGTGATACCCATGGTTCCTCCCATACAGCAAAATGAATCGATCACGACCGATAGCACATCAGGTGCAAGCCTACCGAACTTTCGAAAAATTTGGCAAAATGCAAACAAAATTTAAAGCGAGTGCGGGTTGGCTATATAGAACAAATCGCTAACAGCAATACGGCAATCATCAATGCGAGCGGGGTGCGTTGGAAATATCGAACATAAACGCGGGAGCGGATAGATAGGGGGAACGGGGCGGACTAGCGGAGATAGAAAATCAATAATCAGCAATGCCGAATAACGTCTCTCCCATCCGGCTCAGTGTGTGTGCGTGTGTGTGTGTGCAGCGGGCGTGTGTTAGATCGCTTTCTCCCCCTTTCTATCTGTAACCACCACCGCTCTTCATATTCGCAAAATACGTTCCGAAGGCTGATGATGAAAAAATCCATAATGCACTATTACACAGCGAGCTGCCCGCTATCCCGCAACGTATCTATATATTCGAGTTCGATCGGTATAAATTAAAATACGCGCGCCGCTGTCTGCCCTATGTTCCACGCGCGCACCAGGAATTGAAAATGCACAGCGCCCGTTTTTTACAAGCAAGCTGAGCAAGCCTATCTCCGATATGGGATATGGTCGATTCGCGGGAGTGGGAAGAAGGGTGCGAGGAGGAAACCCTATATTTCGAGTGATATTCGATATCATCAATACAAGGAATTGGGAAAGCTTCACAAAATATTAGTCGTTCGTTTATTATATTGAAAGAACGGATCAATAAAACGCAAAAACATAGGGGGGATGGTGAGTAAGTGGTAAATACATTGGCAGGTAAAAGAGAGTTTAGTTGTATGAGTTATAACTTCTATAAATCAGACATGAGCACTCCGAGATCTTAACATTTTAGCGAATCGCTAAAAGATCGCTTGACTTAAATCAAAAATCAAAATCAATGAATAGGACCATACGCTTTGAAGCAAATATACTATGTATCATCCATCATTAGATATGCATCAATTTTGAATTAATTTCAAATCTCTTTTCGAATATACTGAATCGACACTTAAAAACCGTTTTAAAATGACATTCAAGAGAAATCGCAAATATTCGAATCAACTAACACAATAATACTTCCTTTCCTTAATCTATCCGTGAACAATCAATCAAATCAATACATAAAATGAACTAACTCAATCATAGATGAACAAGGGTGGGGAGAGTGGGGTCCACCCCCTGGCCTCGAAATTTTGCCCCCCCCCCCTAGAAAAAAAATTCAGGAACCCCCCCCCCTTCCCCCCAAGATTTCGAATTTTTTACCCCTGACACCTCTCTAGATTTTAAAATCTGACCCCCCCCCCACCTTCCCTCTCCGGAAAATTTAAGTACTTTTTTGTACTAAATTTTCTTTCAAAAACGTGAATTTTTAACACAAACTCATGTTTTTACGCCTTTTCTATATCAGAATATCGCTTTTTATTCAATAAAATGTAAATTATCTTATAAAAAAACTATTATTAAACCTTTAATGGTTTAAAACTAATTTTCTTCGGACATTGGACCCCACCTGACCCCTCTCTAGGTTTCAAAATCTTCCACCCCGGTTCGACGCCCCTAGAAAGCTAGTAGGGGGGTTCAGGTTCAACCCCCCTAGATTTTGAAATGTCATATAACCGGGGTAAACACCCCCCTGAGCTTTTTGACCGTGTTTATCTTTGAATGCAATAATAATAATAGGAGTCGATCTTAGTAAAATTCATGCGGTTAGCGGTCAGGTCATTATACCAAATAGGATAAAATATGGTTAAATAATTGATAATCGTTAAAACAATACATGGATATGAACATGTTTTTAGTTAGCAATATACAAATCAACGAAATAGACTAAAAAATTAAATAATAAAACTTAACCACACAAAACTTCAAACAAAACTTAAATTTATGAAAAAATGTGTCTTTTTGCCTGCATACTGATATTATGATAACATGAACGTCTGTATACATGTATTGGTATTGTTCCTGCCCTCCCTCCCTCCCTTGAACGTCTATATACATCATGCTACGGAGCTCGGGCCATTTAAAGATAAAAGAGCTCCAAAAAATCGGAGCTTCTCCACTAAAATGAGCAATTTTATTCTTATTTTAGTTTAAAATTTTCTAATTTATATATTCTTGGCATTTTTGAGTAACTTTTACCATTTTTAATAAGTTTATATTATATAGAAATTAGTTTATTAAAAATTTTTGACTAATCTATGGCATAGCTTTTTGATTATTTATGAAATTAGTACCAAAATAGAGCGACTGGGGATTGGTTGCTCCGGAGGTTTGAAAAGCGGAGCTCCTCCACTTCGGGGATCCTTAGCTCGGGGTTTTCGCGGAACATCACTAACATTTACTTGTTTTATTTCACTTTATCTATCTATATAACAAATTATAGTAAAAATATTTTGATTATAGTAGCCTGAATCAGGGAAGAGCGCGGAGCGCTCTTTCCCTTATATTAAATGGGTTAAGTCACTGCGCGGTTAACCGTTGTTGATGGCGTCATCGAAATCAACAAAACCTTTAATAGTTTTTTAGCCAATTAAAAATCTAAACATTTTACATAACTAAAATATTACCCATATTTTTCTGATATTAAAAACCTAAAAACTTTTGCTAAACATACCTGAATTTCATACTAATAAGCTTAATTTGCTTAACTTTTTTTTTTTTTTTTTTTTTTTTTTTTTTTGGGGTCCCCCAAAAATTTTTTCCTGTGGTAAATATTTGGAGCTGATTTTTTGCACGTAGATGCTAAATTGCCCCCTCACCTGAATTTTATTCTCGAATATGCTCTATTGCCCGTAGTTAAACCTCTGTTCATGTGAAAAACGACCAGTTTTTTTTCCAAGTTACGCATTAGGTACTGGGGTACTTGTGTGACACTTTTTTTCTTAACTGAATTACATATTAAGTATTTTTATTCAGTAATATACATTCTCTTGTGGTTATTTTTTTGGTTTAAATTATAATTCCATACCTTTTTATAAAAATTACTAATTTTCAACGGGAAGAGCGAAAAAATATCCTTACCACTAATTAGCAGCCATATGGCAACAATAAAAATATTTAAAAAAATAAAATGAAATAAATCTTGGGTCACGTGTGAGCGCTGCGGGGTACAATGTTTCAATAGACGGAAGCTTATCAAAATCGAAACAGAAAAAAACTCTTTTTTATATGGAATACTATGAAGCTACAATCACTCCAAAAATTTAATGCGAGAAAAGACTGGTCTGGGTAACCTCGTAAATTTGTATGGAACCTGGAAAAACCATTTACAATGGTGTGGTTTTGTTGTTTAAAAATAAACCATCAATCCAGAAAAATCAAGCACAAAACAAAAGTCCAAATAAAGCTAATTTCCAAAAAAGTGGTTAAATCAGGTCTAACTAAAAAAAATTTAAACAGAGGAAAAACACACTATTTTATATGGTTCTTTCAGGTTCCATACAATTTTACGGAGTTACCCAGACTTAATTTTTGTATAGTATACTGCTTAAAATTACATTGAAAGTTTTGGATATGAAAATAATTGTATTCATATCATGAGGAGACCATGACGTTTCTTCTAAAATGAGTAAATTTTTTAATGTTTTATATCTTTAATAAATGACATTGAATTCAATGCATTAAAAGGCGGAAATTCTAGCAAAAGACGAAACAAAGTTTCGAAAAAAAAGCCTTATATTAAATGGAATAGTATAAAGCTACATAAGTCTAAAAACTAAATGCCAGAAAAGACTAAAACAAGTCTCTTTAAAACCTGTAAATTAATAACAGATTTTGTGAAATTTTCAGAAAAACAAAACCGAATAAAAACAATACGTGTAAAAGCTTTAGTTTGCGTTTTTTAACCATTAATAAAACTTAATTCACATAAATTTCTCTCAAAGTGGATAACTTTTACATGAGTTAACCAGCTGTAAATACCACAGTATTAGTTAAGTCACACGTCGTCAAAACGATACAAAAAAGTATAACGCAAGCGTCACAGTAACCATGAAAAATTTCTGTCAAAATAAGTTATCGCATTGCGCATTAAATTTTGTAATTTATCATTATTTTCGTATAAAGCAAAACGTACCGCCATATTAACGGCTTTTTAAAATCAAATATCAAGTTTTAAGTCCGAAAAACATTGAAAAATTCAGATTTAATATAAGGCGACTTTTTCTTTAATGTTTCTATTTATTACATAAAAAAAATTAGCTGTCAATGTATTTGTTAAATTAAAAGTCGCCTTATATTAAATCTGAATTTTTCAATGTTTTTTGGACTTTAAACTTGATATTTGATTTTAAAAAGCCGTTAATATGGCGGTACGTTTTGCTTTATACAAAAATAATGATAAATTACAAAATTTAATGCGCAATGCGATAACTTATTTTGACAGAAATTTTTCATGGTTACTGTGACGCTTGTGTTATACTTTTTTGTATCGTTTTGACGACGTGTGACTTAACTAATACTTTGGTATTTACAGCTGGTTAACTTATGTAAAAGTTACCCACTTTCAGAGAAATTTATGTAAATTAAGTTTTATTAATGGTTAAAAAACGCAAACTAAAGCTTTAACACGTATTGTTTTTATTCGGTTTTGTTTTTCTGAAAATTTCACAAAATCTGTTATTAATTTACAGGTTTTAAAGAGACTTGTTTTAGTCTTTTCTGGCATTTAGTTTTTAGACTTATGTAGCTTTATACTATTCCATTTAATATAAGGCTTTTTTCGAAACTTTGTTTCGTCTTTTGCTAGAATTAATTTATAGAATCAGTCAGCCATTCAGTGAAATTCGTTTGTGATTTTCCTCTTTCCAACAGTTAACTGTTTTAATCTAAAAAATGAGCATCCGCATTTCGTCGTTACTCTGACACAATGAGTCTCAATAAATATAAAATTAACGCGACTCTGCCTTGTTTTGTTTATATTAATTGTGTTAAAATATTAAAAAAGTTACAATTACGAGTATTTTACGATGCATCTGACTCATTGTGTCAGAGTAACGACGATTAGCAATGTTTTCCGCAGCTCCGAGCTTTTGATCCGAGCTCAACTTTTCAGAGCTGCAAAGCAACACTTTTTAAAGCTCCGAAGCTTCGTTGCTGTTGGCCGGACCTCCGCAGCATGATAATAGCGGGTACAAAAAAACATCACCAACTAACTAATATTACTAACCAAAAAACCACCTAACTATAAAAAATATATAGTGGAATTTTTGATTTCAAATTAAAAATTTAATTTAACCTTTTTATAATCAAACAACGAAAAGCTATTCTAACTAAAAGCGAATACCATATAGAATAAAACCGCGCCGTGGGTGGGTAGAGCTGAGGGAAATCAATGAAGCCTGTCCTGGTTTGGTAAGCGATATTTCCAGTATATCGTCGTTACTCTGACACAAAAAGCCACAATCGTTATAAAATCAACGTGACTCTGATTCATTTTGTTTCGATTATGTGTGGTTTAAGATATAAAAAGAGTCACAGTTATGAGCATTTTATGAAGCTTCTGACTCATTGTGTCAGAGTAACAACGATATAGCAGATGGATCTCGGCCGCATATATACAACAACGCAAAATCGATAAACGCACGAAACGAATATATAGGTAAGTACGAGTGGAGGGAGATAAGGGGAGAATATGGTAAAAAATCGATACAACCCCAGGAGCGGGAAAATTGGAGTGTGAGATATATAGGAGTTTTGCATTGAATATTGATAGGAAATTTGGTAATAGCAACCCAATGAGACCGAACCGAACTGGCGCTTTTATGTTTCCGTTCCAATATTTTGTTTGGGGTCGAAATAATTTAATTTTGGAAAGTTAAACTTTAGGCATAAACTGCTAAAATACTATTGTCAGCGATTTTCCAAAATCTATCACCTCTTTGATTTTAGTTCCGGTTTTACCCCTTTCCACTGTTCAGACTAAAATTAAAAAATTTTCGGATCTTTTTGGCGTATGAACCCACTGTACTCGGCAAAAAATTTTAGGACGCTGTAAACACTAAAAATCTTCACTTTTAGCGTTATTGATAGTAATGCGATGCAAATATGAATCTTTATCTCTTCATCTTCATCTCATCATCTTCATCTCATCTCATCATCTTCATTTCTAAAGGCTGGTTCATACTTATGTAAAAACTTCCTTTGGACAAAGTCCAAAGGACGTTTTTACATACGTTTATAAGCTGTGTTTGTCCTTTGGACTTTGTCCAAAGGACGTTTTTACATAAGTATGAACCAGCCTTGACTCCATCTGCAATCAACCCACATGTACGCTATGAACTAAAAGCATACACGAGCACGCACACGTATGTACAATCATAGATGAGCACGGTCGGGGAAGCTAGGGGGGGGTGGTTACCCGGGGTAAATCGAATTTTGAATTCTAGGAGGGAGGTCCCAGGGGGGTCCGGACCCCCCCTAGCTTTTTAGGGGGGGGTCGACCCAGGGTGCGAAATTTTGAATTCCAGAGGGGGGTCAGGTGGGGTCCGGTGTCCAAAGCAAAACAGTTTTAAACCATAATAACTTTAATAATTGTTCTTTTTATAGGATAATACTACATTTTATTGAATAAAAAGCCATATTCATGTATAAAAAGGGTGTAAAAGCATGAATATGTGATGAAAATTTACGTTTTTGGAAGAAAATTTAGTATAAAAAAGGTACCTAAAATTTTCCCGAGGGGGGACGGGGGGTCAGATTTCAAAATCTAGAGGCGGTCAGGGGTAAAAAATTCCGAAATTTGTGGGGAGGGGGGCCCCTAGATTTTCGTCTATGGGGGCCCCCTAAATTTCGAGGCTAGGGGGTTGGACCCCACCCTGCCCCCCCCCCTTTCTCACCTATGTGTACAATGCGAAACGCACAATGGCCACACAGACACGCACAAACACAAAACACACATACAGTAACAAACAGAGACGCACACACACGCACACAGCAATAGAAAATAACCGAAGAGGTATACGTATAACCATAGGTGAACAGCCTCTCAGATTTTTTCGGGGAGGAGGGGAGGGGGGCGGGAGGCTGACACAATAGTCAAAACCCTCCTATTTAAACGGAAATAGTTCAGTGGTAATATCTTTACAGAGTTATAACTTATAGAATCACTTTTAGCCAATTAGCAGACCTGTGCACTGTCCCCCCCCCCGGGGTTAAAACGGGGGGGGGGGGGGGCAATTCCAAAACGGGGGGGGGGCACGGGGGGCAACTTTTTTGAAACCGGGGGGAAATAAAACGGGGGGGGGCAAGCAGGGGGAAAGAAAAAAAAGAGAAAAAAAGGAGAAAAAAGAGAAAAAAAGAAGGGAAAAGGGAAAAAAGGGACAAAAAAAGCGGAAATAAGGTAAAAATAGGTCTAAAATGGCTTAAAATACATTGAAATAGGCTAAAAACTGCAAAAAATTCGCGATGATGGCGTCATCATAGGTCAAAAATGGCGTCATATTTTTAGGGCACTTTTTCATTTTTTGGGGGGGGGGGGGGAGGCAATAAAACGGGGGGGGGGGGCAAATCCTCCAATAAAACGGGGGGGGGGCATTTTCAGACCGTGCACAGGTCTGCAATTAGTGCTTATGAAACAAAAGAAGATCTTTCATCTATTGGGGATTGTTTGACTAAAAGTGATTTTCCCAAGCGCTAATTGACTAAAAGTGATTTTATTAGCTCATCCCACTTAACCATTCACACAGAACAAAACCTGTATAACGTGATCACGAATAGTATATGACATTTTAGGGTCCTTAAAAACCTGACGTGAAAAACCAAAATCTACGCCAAAAATTACAGGGGAGGAGTTAGGTTAGGTTTTGCTTAGCTTAGGTTTTGTTTAGGTTTAGGTTTAGCTTAGGTTTAACTTAGATTTTGCTTAGGCTTAGACTTTGCTTAGACTTTGCTTAGGCTTTGCTTAGGATTAGCTTAGATTTTGCTTAGGCTTAGATTTTGCTTAGGCTTAGGTTTTGCTTAGATTTGCTTAGGCTTAGAGGTTTTGCTTTAGACTTAGCTTAGCTTTTGCTTAGGTTTTGCTTAGACTTAGATAGTAGTATTAGACTAGGATAGACTTAGATAGTATAGTAGTATTCCACCTTCTATTATGGTGCTCCAGAGCTTTAATATACCTATAAACAAAAGGATCTTCAGGGCTCCGCCATATAAATGGTAATCATAAGCTTATCTAAATTTTAATTATGTTTTAAGTTGTTCTTTCCGGATTTTTAGCACTATTTTTAATGTATGTTGACAAAACATTTGACACAATAATATTAGGCATACGTGCATTAATCTTTATTATTTATAAAATTTTCACAAAAATAAAGCGAAGATAGCAAGTGCTCCGGAGCTCCGAAAATTGAGGGCTCGGTCCGAAGCTCGGAACTCCTATCACTATTATAGACAACAAAGCCAAGATATGGCTTGAGTTCGTGTATATCAGATTCTCTGAAATTATACAGATATTGATAAATGACATTAACTTCGGAGAAGAGGGTGGTTTTCTTGGGGAAAAAAATCAATTTCTCCGGGAATTCAAACAAAGGCAATAGGCATCGAAAAGTGCATTGAATATTGATAGAAAATTTACCCGGAAAACCGCTTTTTGGGTGGCTTTTATATACGGCATCCAACGGAGGAAAATCGTTAAATTCGAGAGCCACAGAAGCTTAGCAGACAAATATTTTACACGTCATTAATCGAAAAAGTTAACCGTTTTTATGTATACCAGCAAATATGTCATATTAAACACAATCATTTCTGGTTCAGGATAACAGACTTAACAGATGAAAAACTTGAGAAAAGAATGACTAACCTAATTAACTGAAAATACAAACTACCGATTTCTTGGCAGAATATTAAGTAATAAGTTAATAAGTTTTATTCGTGTGGTATAAAATACAGTAGTAAGATTATACACTGAATATAGATATATTGGATTTAACTTGAATTCAAATGGCACATACTTATTACTTGTGTTAACATATTATTACCCAGATAGTTTTTTACCTATTGCAATAAAAGTTATGAATATGATATGAACCCAGTAAAAATTAGCAGTAATTAACCATAATTCCTCACCCAATTTGGAGGGGATAAAAAAAGGTCATATGAACCCTAAATTTTGTAGTATAACACAAAATTTTTTGAAATGTTTTGCATAAACCACCTTTAAGCTTATGTATTGAGTTTAAAAAATATTTCAGATAATTTTTATTATTTGTGTCTGGTCAGTTCTCGTTAGTGGTTATAGACAATAAAAACGCTTCTAAATCTTTTCTTAAGCCAACTTTGTGACCGCATGATGACACCAATATTGGGTTTTTTGGTGTTTAGTAGAGCATTGTTTTTAAATACCCAAGTTACAAAACCAAGACAATATAGTTTTGATTAAAAAATCAAACTACTTATATTAGAAAATAATAACAAGTAACCTAACTTGGTAAGACCAAAGACATATATGAAAATTACGTACAGCAATAACTTTTAATTTTTGCTTGTTTATTTTTTGTTGTTGTCCTTGCATTGCCTAAATTTAACTTCCCTAGACATAAAACAATTTAATTTAATTATTGTTAAAGTCACGAGGGAGAACAAATAATTTCACTCCCATAGTTAAAGAGTAAAGAGACTGCTTGTTTTTGTATTCATCCTCACATTTTTTGTATTCATCCTCCTCAAGTACAAAAACGTGACTTCATAAGAATATAAGTGATTTAAAATGGAATCTATTGAATTATATTGACAAATTCAATTTAATTATTGTTAAAAAACACAAACATATCCGATTTAAAATAAGGTCCGCTAAACGTTGGTTTAAACACAAGCTAGTCATGTCCCCCGGAGCGCCGAGCTCCAGAGGGGAACTCCGCTTTTATGAGCTCCGGAGCAGCCCCCCGGAGTTTTAGAGCTTTGGAGCTCCCAAGCTCCCCTGTTTTTTTAGAAAGTTTACGAATAAATAAAAAGTCATGGTAAAATTATTTTGTAAAGTTTTTTGCAAATTAAATTTTTTTAAAACTTAAAACGCTAGAAATAGTCTTAAAAAAGTAACTTAAAATAAAATTCAAGCTTAAATAAGCTCAAAATCGCTCATTTAAGGGGCGATGCCCCGAAGCTCTTTCTTCTTTAAATGGCCGGAGCTCCGGAGCATGGTATTGGAAGGTAGAAACATCACTAATTCAAACCCATTTCAAATCTTTGATATATATATATATACAGCTAACACAAAAGATATTTGGTTTTACAACTAATATAAAATTAAGATGGAAGAGCTGATTATATACTGTAAATACATACCTTCACAAAAATCAAAATAATAATATCTTACCTCTTTTCAAAAAATACCCAAGGGTTTATCCAATAGATTTCGATGGCTTTTTTCTTAAATATAACGTCTTTAAATTTTTGACAGACGAAATTCCAAAAAGCATCATTTTTAAGCTGAACTGTTACTGTTCTATTAGCAATTGAATTTATTTACAAAATATAAAACTGAAACCCAAAAACTGATACCTACAGTAAATATAGACAAACTTCGTTTCAATCTGAAACCACTTAGAAACCCGAAGCCTATCAGAATGTTTGATATGCAAAAATATTAGTTTTTTTTTTTAAATTTGCTTTCCTAATTGTCACGGTGTAATTTGGTAAAATCTTTAGCGTTATTTTATTTAAACAAGAATACGAAACACCGACATAGTCACAAAAACATAATTCATAACTAACTGCACAGCACAAACAAATTGCTGTATACCCACGTAACAACCACATCAAAATAACTAAATATAGGATAAAATTTTCGGGATGTAAATAAATTGATTTCTGAGAGTCTGAGTACTGTTATATACATTTAACACTTGTAGTTACGCTATTTCATGCAGAAAAATCATAAGTGTACCAGCGTGCCTACTGGAAATAATTTTACCAGAACATTACCACCGTACTAACGGAAGGGTCTATTCGTATGATAGTTATATCAGCGTATATATACATAGCTACGTCGATCCTGATCGATACAATTTTCATACACTCAATCTAATCGTTAGCGCCATAACGCTTACTTACAAACATTTTCCGAAGCCCACTTACATTTTTCCCCCTTTTGAGACTGAAATTCTAAAATAATCGCCCTCTTACTTAATCGTATTAATTTTTCGGTGGCGTGTGGAGTCACAATACTCAATCTGGCGTCCATAGGTCACCGAAGGGGGGGGGTGTAGGGGGGGGGGTTACCCCAGATCTTAAGGCCCATTTTTGACCCCTCCCCCCCCATCGACCCCTTGAACCCCTGACCCCCCCCCCTTTTCCCCCTACTCACTAGACAATCCCAAAAAATGCTTAAAAAATGGTCAAATTTCGTCATTGTCAATTTCGGTCAAAGCTTGCGTTGACCCTGCTTTATTTCCGCCCCCCCCCCCCAGGCCCCCCCGGGTGGGCCCCCCCCGAGCCGGAAGGTCGGTGACCTATGCTGGGTCTTGGTTTAAATTCTATAGTTAATTGTTAGCTTGCGTTGACTTTATTTGGAATTCTTAAAATCAATAAAAAAAAACAACAACAAATGAGTAAGTATATTATAAAAGTTGGAAAATTAATTGCCTAATAAAAATTTTTCCCGGTCGGTTGTGGGAGTATCGCCGCAGCTCTGTTAAATTTTTGTGAGCATATATGTGAACGAAATAATTTATTGGATAATAAATCATATCATTCTATAAATAGGGATTATATGTAAGCTATACACTAGCGATATTCGATCGATGTTCCTGCACGTCAATATTAGGCTTCGGAGCTTCTATCATTTAAAGCAGAGGAACTTTGCTACTTAAATAAATGATTTCAAGCTTATTTAAGCTAAAAAAATGCAGTAAGTTTTTCTATCCGAATTTTTAGGACTATTTTTTATTTTTTTTAATATGTATTGAAAAAAAATCAGTTAATAAAAAATTTTATTTTATTAATCTTTCAAAAAAATTGCACAAAGTAGAGTGGAGCTTTGACGCTCAGAAGGTTGCTCCGAAGCTTTTAAAAACGGAGGTTTGGGGGGGGCCCTCCGCCTCTGTTTCCTTCGCTGCCCCCCCCCCCCGCCGCCCCCCTCGGGTTTGGGCCGTGTGCCCCCCCCCGGGGAACCCCCCCGGGTGGCCCCCCGCGGGCCGTCGAGGTGGTGTGTTTGCTCCAAATTCAAGCCCAAAGCTTCGGAGAACATCGCACTCGCACACTACTATACACTGATATTATTATTTTCGTGTAACCGGTAATTTTGTTGATATATGGTCATTTAAGGTTTTTCCAAAATGTCATTTTTGAACAAACTAATATTTTTTAAATAACGACCCAATCATCATCTGGGCCACCATTGTCTGATCATTTATATAATATAGCATAAACTATATCGATTTTTTGGTTGGCGTTATGCCTCTACATTATTATACATAGGCTCTATATAAGGTAATTACAATTATAACTAATGGATTTTAATTTTTACGTAGTCGGCAGTGCATAATATCGTTTTTCCAGTCCTTAGAAATTGTAACAATGACTTTTTTAATTAAATACATACCTACTAGTGACGTTCCTATCCTTTTATATTATGCTCCGGCCATTTAAAGCGGAGTGAGCTCCGGAGCTCCGCCTCTTTAACTAAGCGCAGACCTGTGCACGGTTTGAAAATGCCCCCCGCTTTATTGGAGGATTTGCCCCCCCCCCCGCGGAAAAATGAAAAAGTACCCAAAAATTATGACGCCATTTTTTACCTATTATGACGCCATCATTGCGAAATTTTTGCAGTTTTTAGCCTATTTCAATGCATTTTAAGCTATTTTAGACCTATTTTACCCAATTTTCGTTTTTTTGTCCTTTTTTCCCGTTGTCCTTCTTTCTTTCTTTTTTTCTCTCTTGCCTTTCTCCCGTTTTATTACCCCCCGTTTCAAAAAAATTGCCCCCCAGTGCCTCGTTTTTTGGAACTGCCCTCCAATAAAACCCGGGGGGGGGGGGGCAGTCACAGAACAGGACTCGACTGTATCTGTATACATACACCCCCCTCCATTTCGGTGGGGAGTTGGGTCACAGGTGGGGTTAACCAACTTTTCAAATTCTAGGGAGTGGTTTGTGTTTAACCCCCCTCCCTTGAGTGCGAGGAGAAGGGGAGATTAAACAAACATCTTTCCTCTTACTCCTCACAATTTTGGAAAAGAAAAAAATGTCTTTATTAATTGACATCCAAACCTCCAAACTAAAGTTTTGAGGTCAAAACGAGCATATTTTAAGTGTTGAAAAATTTTTTCGCTTTTTTTGTGCTTTTTTTCTCTTTTCCCTTCTTTTTTTCTTTCTCCCCTAATTGCCCCCCCGTTTCAAAAAAGTTGCCCTCCGTGCCCTCCCCCCGTTTTCGAATTGCCTTTCCCCCGTTTAAACCCCCGGGGGGGGGGGCAGTGCACAGGTCTGTAAGCGATTTGCAGCAAATTTAAGATAGAAATATATTTAGTATTCTTTTTACTGTTTTTATTAAATTTTGAAAAAAATTGGTTTACCAAAAAATTTTAATAAAATAATTGACGGCATTATTCTTTAATCATTTAAGAAATTAGTACCAAAAATAGGGAGGGGCTCAGGAGCTTTAAGGGTTGCTTTGGAGCTTCTAGAAGCGAAGCTTCGGGGATCATCACTAGGACATACAAAATTTAATGCTATTCCGCTTTTGATTTAATTGATTAACGGCTTAATCTTCGAATTTCGTCTGTCAAAAAAATTGCTAAATACCCGAAATCACCGTGATTTCCGCTGGGGGTCCAGTGCAATAATTACAATTCAATTCAAATAGAAAAACTTTAAGTTTTTTTATAAATATCGATTATATTCCGCAATTGATGTGTTACTTTATTGAGGTCGGTGTGGAAAAAAACTAAAAAAACAACAACCGACTGCGACTATACGACAAAACCGACACCGACCGACCTTACCGTACATCTATACAACTAATAATATACCCTACCCGCGCCTTATTGAACGAGAGCGATAGATACTATATATGGATGGAATGAATATAGACGAGAGCTGCAGCTTTCCTATAATATTAAACATCGAACGGAGAGGAAAGAAGGACGCGGATATGAATAGCGAGGCAGAAAATCGAAAATTTAAATCGATTTTTCAATCCCCTTTTCGGAGTAGGTATAGCTCCGCGCTTAACTCGATAGATTATATTCCATTACCGACCGCCTATCTATCTATACACGGGACTGCCGAAGCCTATATAGAAGGGCCGTATCTATCTATCTATCGACTGCTTTGTATATATTAGGTAGCGGATTTCCTATTTCATATTAAGATTATTATTAACGATTTTTCCACCTATTGTGACACGCTTAAACGAACTTTTAATTAGTAGCCTATAAAAGTATTTTGTATGGACTGGAAAGCCGCTGACAAAAGCATTTGTGTTTAGAAGTCAATTAGAGAAATATCTGTAAAATTTAATACAGAGATGATTAGTCACTTAGTAAATTCTAGATAATTTTTGATATTATGATAATGATAGCCGGTGGAAATCGACTGATCATTTGAATTGCTAATGAATTATCAAAGCCGACCACAACACACGCAGAGACACTTTTAAAAGCGCATTGCAACCATTGAAAATTAATTAAGCTTTAATTAACGAAAACAAAATATTAATTTTCTCCGCTTGTAAATGTCAAAAATGATACGTAAAACAACGAACAAGGATATGACGCCACGTCAATTTTTACGCAAGTATGCAATATGTATATGAAATTGCTGATTAAACAAATTCGAAAGCCCAGCGGGTTCAGGATTTTTCTCAGTGTAACCAAAAGTTTCATTTTATATCCATAGTCAATAACGTGCCTATTTTTCCATTTTTTCACATTATAATATCTAGTCACTTTATAAAGTATTTTACGACAGACCTATGTAATGTTCTCCCACCCTGACGAGGTTTAAAGGAGGGCATTCATAAAATTAAGGGCACGAAACAGGCGAAAAATGTGAAATTTTAGTAAAAAGGGCTTAATATTCGCAACAAAAGGTCAAAGATTGCAAAAATTTCACGAAAATAGATTAAAATGGCCTTATATTTTTTCGGACTGTGCACAAGTCCAATACATCAATTGGTACTAAAATTCATGACTCAACTCTGTGCACACAAAATAAAATTTATAAGGAAAAACTTCGCTTGCAATTTTTAAAAATAAAAAAAACATTCTTATGTGTTAACACTCTCTTAATTCTACGAAAGCAAACATTTTTTTAACGAAAATAAGAACAGCATGAAAAGATTGTAAGTCTTATCGAAATATTTTAAACTGGAATGTTTTTTTTCTCGGGAGAGAGATCATATCTCGCTAGCAGTAAGGTGGCTAAAGAAAACACCATCAAGCAAACACAAAGCAAAAGAACCATACAGGGGATGTAGACAAATGAAGTTTGCGCACAGCAAATAATTTTTATTAAATAATTTCGAATTAACCTTTACTGATTCTTATCGCGTCACAGACAGGGAATCTCACTGTGTATCAAATATTTTCCGCCGATGACTCATAAAGTCTACCGTTATATTAATGGCGCCCACAAGAAAATATAATGTCCCGAAATTTTCTGGATAAAACAAAAAACAACAACCGAAATAATAAAAAAAGGAAAAAAAATGTGAAACTATGAACACACCATGCATATAAAAATAACAAATATTTTATAAAATTTATTTTAAACTAAGACATCAACAAAAACAAATAAAAAATTAGTAAATACAACTAAACAATAATCATGTTTATAAAATTTATTTTAAACTAAGACATCAACAAAAACAAATAAAAAATTAGTAAATACAACTAAACAATAATCATGTTTATAAAATTTATTTTAAACTAAGACATCAACAAAAACAAATAAAAAATTAGTAAATACAACTAAACAATAATCATGCAATGCATTCTTTAATTGTGATTCGCAAACTAGTAGAAGTAAATAGTAGAAGGAACAAAGTTAAACCTCAACCAGAAACAAACCCAAATTTCGTGCCGTGCTTGGTTCTAAACAATTTCATTGCAAGGTAAAAGACAAAAGGATTTATCAGCATATTAACTGTTGAAAACGTTTCAGCTGACCAATATTGCGTCAAGAAAGATTCAAATGACCTAATCCACGGACCTATTTCTCCATCTATAGGTGGGCAGCCTCCCGGATTTTGAGGGGGGGAGGTATACCCGACCCCCGAAATTTGGGAGGGGGTTGTCCCGAAAATTATTTGGGGATATACCTCGAATCATACATGGGCACGGGGGGGTTGGGGGGTTAACCCCTCAAAACAAAAAAAACAACACAAAAAACAAAAAAAAAAAATCAACAAAAACAAATAAAAAATTAGTAAATACAACTAAACAATAATCATGCAATGCATTTTTTAATTGTGATTCGCAAACTAGTAGTAGTAAATAGTAGAAGGAACAAAGTTAAACCTCAACCAGAAACAAACCCAAATTTCGTGCCGTGCTTGGTTCTAAACAATTTCATTGCAAGGTAAAAGACAAAAGGATTTATCAGCATATTAACTAATGAAAACGTTTCAGCTGACCAATATTGCGTCAAGAAAGATTCAAATGACCTAATCCACGGACCTATTTCTCCATCCATAGGTGGGCAGCCTCCCGGATTTTGGGGGGGAGGTATACCCAGGGACGTAGCCCGAGTTTCATTTTGGGGGGGGGGGCGGATTTTAGTACCAAAAAAAATTTGGGGGGGGGTCCGCCCCCCCCCGAAATTTGGGGGGGGGGGGGGGGCGCCCCCCTCAATTTTTTTTGAAAAGGTTAAAAAAGAAGTGATAAACGTAGATAAAGCTGTATAATACATTGTTTTTGGCCTAATAACCTATTATCTAATGTTTTTAGCCTGTAAAAACATGTTTTCTTAGTTAAAAATTACATAAGTATATATTGGCAGAGCCTGGATTTTACAAAAAAAAAGAATTTATAGACGTTAGTTTCAGATCCCTTGGCTAAACCCACATTTTGTAAACTAAAGCACATGAGCAGCATCTCGGCTCCATGTTTTCTAGGGTACCTACCTATATGAAAAAAATCTGAGCCAATGCGATAGGCGGCAGAAAAATTTAGGAGGGGAGAGGTACATAAATCAACCAATATGATTTTTTTTTTTTTGCTTTCTGTGTAGTACTTATTACTTATAAAAATTATTGTACTACCTTTGAAAAAACATTAGCATCAGGCAACAGGTAAATAACGAGATATATGTATGAATACTATAGAAAGTGAACGCGGAGCGCAGAGAAGCGGAAAAAATTTTTGGTTTTTGGGGGTCCATTGGGGTACTAAAATTATTTTAAAGTTTGGCGCCGAGCGATTAGCGAGGCGCTAGAAAATTTTGACTTTTTAGCCTCTGAAAACCCCCCAATTTTACTCTCTGGCGATCATTTCGAGGGAGGGGGGGGGGCGGCCGCCCCCCCGCCCATCCACTATCCTTATTTTCTCCTCTCCTACTCGTTTCGGGGGGGGGGGGGGGGCGGCCGCCCCCCCTGGCTACGTCCCTGGGTGTACCCGACCCCCGAAATTTGGAAGTTGTCCCGAAAATTATTTGGGGATATACCTCGAATCATACATGGGCACGGGGGGGTTGGGGGGTTAACCCCTCAAATTCTGAGAAGGGGGGTTTAACCCCCCCCCCCACTCAGAAGTGGGGGGGAGAGAAAAAGTTAACCCCCCCAATTTTGGAAAAATGAAGAAAAAAATGTCTTTAAAATGACTTCTAACTGCCTCCAAACTTAAGTTTTGAGGTCAAAATGAATGTTTTAAGCAATAAAAAGCTCAAAAATGCAATAAAAAAAAGGCTTTTTGACCTAAAATTAGCGTTTTTTACCTATTTTTCCTTCAAAATCGAAAAACGATATGGGTAAAATGCACTCCAGAAAAAAAACGATATGGGTATTTTGCGTTTCTCGGATTTTAACCCCCCATAATTTGGGGTTTAGTTTAACACCCCCCCCCCCCCACTCCGGAACAACTTGTCCATGTATGCCTCAAATACCCCATTTTTAGCATTTTTAGTGCTGGGACCCCCCAAATTTTAGGCGGGGGGGTGTCCGGGGTACCTCCAAATTTTAGGGGGGGGCGTGTCGGCTATAATCGGGATTTTGGGGAGTATAACCCCACCCCTGCCAACCCCCCTGCCCACCTATGCCCCATCTGTGGGCTTGTTCAACAATTTGTCTGTTTACTATTATTTTATAAATAGAGATCACACGCTAAATGTAACCGAATGGGAAGTCCCACAAATATGGTTGCTTGCTGGTGCTTTGATGGGAAATTAGCAGATAAAATATCAAGTGTACAAGAAAATAAAATTTATTAGTAAATTTTGATTTTGCTAAAATTAAACATTAATTTAATACTTATTTGTGCAGTTAGAGATATTAAAGGAACTCTTTTTAAAAACAAAAAATTTCGCTGCATATTTTTTAAGCACTGTTATTAACTTTATGCACCAAAGGTAAAAAAAGTATAATTTATTGAGATAGATTTAGTTTCAAGTAGTATTTAAAATTATTAATGTGGTTACGGTCGTTTTTCACCAATTTTGGATCGCATTACATTCCTACGATCCCACAAAGTATGGGATATGTCTTTGCAAACATTACATATGTTTAAAATACAGTCGTAAGTCGATTTGTATTAAAATAAACAATAGTTTTACAAGATGGTTGCACTAAGAAAAATAAGTTAACCCAGATCAGACGAACCTTAGTACTCGTATTTTAACAATAATAAATAATTTTATATTGTGTCTTAAGATTGTCAAGCATTTTTTATGAATCAAATAACCTGCCTGCCCCCCCCCCGGAAACGGGGGGCAAGAGAGGGGAAAGAAAAAAAGAGAAAAAAAAAGGAATAAAAAAGAAAAAAAAGAAGGGAAAAGGGAAAAAAGGGAAAAAAAAGCGAAAATAAGGAGAGAAACGAAAAGGGGATGGGGCGTTGGAGGAAAAGGGGCGTATTGAGGGTCTTTTTGGCGGGGGGGGGAGGGAAAAAGAGGGGGGGGGGGGGCAATCCTCCAAAAAAGGGGGGGGGAACATTTTCAGACCGTGCACAGGTCTGATCAAATAACTACCAAATAAATAATCTAATTGTAGATTCGATGGATCAGAAACACGAAATTTTGTAAACATTTCGTAGACCAGCAAACATGAAATATTGTAGATAGGTAATCGATGATGGACGGTCGATTGGTAAGGGTCTGTTTAAAAAAACATGTAGTCACTGTTTTTTAACTTTTTTAGTTTTAACTTGAGTGATTATATTTTATCAAGACGTACCAATGCATTGAAACATTTTATATAATATGATTTTCAATTACATCAATCTGTCTAAGTCTGTCTAACTGAATAACTAACAGACTGGCTGCCATTTTTTCCTTCTTCTGATTCCATTTTTAAAGTTTCAACAATATCACTAGCGGACCTGGAAATGGCAAAAATTGACTTAGATTAGTTGAAATACCAGCAAAAGCTAGACTCGTCTTTTGACTAGCTAACTAGACTAGACTAAAGCTAGTCTCGTAAAGCGGCTTTTGCTAGGATGACTTTTCTGAATTTAAAACGGCTTCGATATCGCTGATAGACCTGGGACAGGACTCAGTTAACACTTCCGAGCCAGTTTCCGTGATGAGCACGTCGTCTTCTATACGAATTCCTATGCCTCGAAACTCCGCAGGGACCTCGTCGCAATCTTCTGGGAAGTAAAGGCCTAAAACTATTGCAATTAGCGTTAATTGTATTTAACCTATGCAATAAACTAATTCAATTATATTTAGAAAAAGTTAGTTTATAATACAAATTCTGAATAATCTATAATCTCTTAGCTCTAGTCCATCCTATTAACGCTGATACACAAAATTTAACGTGTGGTAAAATTAAATTAATCCTTCCTAATGTAGTATTTTATTATTTCTACAATTTAAGATTTCTATACACTTTCAAATATTTGAAACTTTTTTTGTGGTTGATTCTTTTTCTTATCAATCTATAAAATCATAGATGAACAAGGAGGAGGGTAGGGTCCACCACCCCCTAGCCTCGAAATTTTGGGGCCCTCCCCCTAGAAAAATTTCAGGAGCCCCCTCTCCCCAAATTTTTTACGCCTGACCCCCTCTAGATTTTAAAATCTGACCCCCCTCCCCTCTCGAGAAAATTTTAAGTGCTTCTTTTATACTAAATTTTTTTCCAAAAACGTAAATTTTTAACGCAAATTCATGTTTTTACACCCTTTTTATATCTAAATATCGCTTTTTATTCAATAAAATGTAGTATTATCTTATAAAAAAACTATTATTAAACATTTAATGGTTTAAAAGTATTTTGTTTTGGAAATTAGACCCCACCTGACCCCCGACTAGGTTTCAAAATCTTTCACTCCGTATCGACCCCTCCCTATAAAGCTAAGGGGGTCAAACCCTCCCCCCTAGCTAGCTAGATTTTGAAATGTCATTTACCCGAGGTAAACACCCCCTAGCTTTTTGACCGTGTTCATCTATGTATAAAATACTCTAACTATGTTTTTGACTACCACGTAATTTTTCACATTTTTTTTTCAGAATAACTCTAAAACAAAATCCGCTGTTAATTTTAAGGTTTTACCGGTTTTTTAATTCTACTTTAGTAAACTGCTTTCTGGCTTTGGACTTGTTTTTTAAGATTTTTAGGGTTTTGAATTATTGAACCATCAAACAACAAACTTAACAATCGACCAAAGTCACATAAGGAATAATTTGCATACAACAGCAATACATCCGTTGGTATTTTAAGTTCAGTACAATCATGGTACACTTGCTGTATGTACGATGATGGTTTTTTTGGTAAAAACCTCTGAACTCAACTTCCAAAGGATGTATTGCAAATTTAATGCTGTTGTATGCAAATTAATCCATATGTGACTTTGGTCATTTATAGTTATGCTTTGCCGTTTGAATTAGTTGCCACTCCAGTCAATAGTCTCAAGGCATGATTAAAATGAAGGGAAAGGCCAAAAGCAAAAAAACTCTTTCACAACACACAATTACTCTTTTTACTTTTCAAGGCTAACTCAACTTAATTTACGTTTATTTAACTTAATTTACCCAAGTTCAAATCTCGCTAGTTTTAAGTGCTGCACGATCTTACCAGGTTCTACGGTGATAACGACCCCAGCTTTAACAGGTTTGCTGCGTGGTATGGTGCTGGTATCGTGCACATCCATTCCCAAATAGTGACTTACGTGATGAGGACAGAATTTATCGGCGCACTAAAAATTTTTGCGATGCGACACTATCAAATTTATTATTCCATAACTTTCACAAAAAATGATAAGTATGCGATAATGCGTATGAAATGATGCGTAAGTAGCAAAATAGCATGAAGCATAAATGGTTAGGGTCACTTAAAAATGGTTTTATATGACTTTATAAGAGATATTTTAGTTTTAAGACACACCATTACCCCTTTTCATACAAAAGTAGCACATTTTTTGTTATAATTTTGCTAATACTATTAGTATATATCTGGTTGGACCGGACCAGATGGATCCCTCGTTAGGTTAGTACAATTGAAAATAAAAGGCTCCGAGATTCGATCTTTAAATTTTTTTCTCGCGTTTTGCTTTCCTCAGCGCTAACGCAATTCACTTTGTTATATAAGTAATATTGTCGAAAACGAAAATTTATGGTATTATTTACATAATAAAATGTTTGCTTTATTTTTGACTTATTTGTACCCAAGTGAAATATTTTGGTATAATAATAGAACACTTTGCAAAATTTAAACCCTTTTGGAGGCACCACTCCATCCCCTGTTTTTAAAATTGTGTTCAGTGTTGAATTCCCCGCCCCTACCCTTAGCGAAATCCCGGCTACTCCCATGGTCACGTATATTTGGTTGCGTACTTATTACGAACTTATATCGGCCTTGCGTATATAACCCCGGTAAACTTCAACATTACCACTTTCAGATCCGCTCCGAAAATGCTCTCCGGGACAATTTTCAGTCGATGAAGGACGTTTCCCAGCTCCCTGAGCATCTCCGTGTGAATTTCGCTGAGGATCAGCGGGCGCTCTTTACGGGCGTAGTGCAAGAGGTTGGTCTGGACCTCGTGCAGGGCCTCGTACACGCAGCGCTGGGCGTCGCTCCAGACCCCGTCAACCGGCCACGTCCGCGTGATGTCCGACACGTAACCGTAGTAGTCCACGCCGGCGTCCATTAGAACCAGTTCCTTTTCGTTGAGCACCTGGAATTGGAAATATTATATTTTATTATAATTATATTATATTTTGGAAATATAATATTATATTCTATTATAACTATTATATTTATTCATGGGCAAGTTGGTCCGGAGTGGGGGGGGGTTAAACCCCAAATTAGGGGAGGGGTTAAAATCCGAGAAACGCAAAATCCCCATATCGTTTTTTTAAGAGTGCAAAATAGGTGAAAAACGCTAATTTTAGGTCAAAAGCCATTTTTTTATTGCATTTTTGAGCTTTTTACTGTTTAAAACATTCTTTTTGACCTCAAAAATTAAGTTTGGAGGCAGTTAGAAGCCATTTTAAACACATTTTATTCTTCATTTTTCCAAAATTGGGGGGGGTTGACTTGTTCTCCCCCCTCCCTTTTGGAAAAATGAAGAATAAAATGTGTTTAAAATGGCTTCTAACTGCCTCCAAACTTAATTTTTGAGGTCAAAAAGAATGTTTTAAACAGTAAAAAGCTCAAAAATGCAATAAAAAAATGGCTTTTGACCTAAAATTAGCGTTTTTCACCTATTTTGCACTCTTAAAAAAACGATATGGGGATTTTGCGTTTCTCGGATTTTAACCCCTCCCCTAATTTGGGGTTTAACCCCCCCCCACTCCGGACCAACTTGCCCATGAATAAATATAATAGTTATAATAGAATATAATATTATATTTCCAAAATATAATATAATTATAATAAAATATAATATTTCCAATTCCAGGTGCTCAGCGGAAAAGGGAACTCGTTCTAATGGACGCCGGCGTGGACTACTACGGTTACGTGTGGGACATCACGCGGGAGTAGGCCGGTTGACGGGGTCTGGAGCAACGCCAGCGCTACATGTACGAGGCCCTGCACGAGGTCCAGACCAACCTCTTGCACTATGCCCGTGAAAGAGCGCCCGCTGATCCTCAGCGAAATTCACACGGAGATGCTCAGGGAGCTGGGAAACGTCCTTCATCGACTGAAAATTGTCCCGGAGAGGCATTTTCGGAGCGGGATCTGAAAGTGGGACTCATGAAGTTTACCGGGGTTATATACGCAAGGCCGATATAAGTTCGTAATAAGTACGCAACCAAATATACGTGACCATGGGAGTAGCCGGGATTTCGCTAAGGGTAGGGGCAGGGAAATGAGACACTGAACACAATTTTAAAAACAGGGAAGGAATGGTGCCTCCAAAAAAAGGGTTTAAATTTTGCAAAGTGTTATATTATTATACCAAAATATTTCCACTTCGGTACAAATGAGTCAAAACTAAAGCAAACATTTTATTATGTAAATAATACCATAAATTTTCGTTTTCGACAATATTTACTTATATAACAAAGTGAATTGCGTTAGCGCTCAGGAAAGCAAAACGCGAGAAAAAAAATTTAAAGATCGAATCTCGGAGCCTTTTATTTTCAATTGTACTAACCTAACGAGGGATCCATTGTCCGGTACAACCAAATATATACTAATAGACTTAGCAAAATTATAACAAAAAATGTGCTCTTTTGTATGAAAAGGGGTAATGTGTGTCTTAAAACTAAAATATCTCTTATAAAGTCATATAAAACCATTTTTTAAGTGACCCTAACCATTTATGCTTCATGCTATTTTGCTACTTACGCATCATTTCATACGCATTATCGCATACTTATCATTTTTTGTGAAAGTTATGGAATAATAAATTTGAATAGTGTCGCATCGCAAAAATTTTTAGTGCGCCGATCTAGATACTGTCCTCATAGCGTAACTCACTATTTGCAAAAATGGATTTGCACCATACCAGCACCATACCACGCAGCAAACCTCTAAAGCTCGAGTCCCTATCCCGTAAAACCTCGTAAGATCATGCAGCACTTAAGAAACTAGCGAGATTTGAACTTTGGGTAAATTATCAGTTGAATAGACGCTAAATTAAGTTGAGTTAGCCTTGAAAAGTAAAAAGAATAATTGTGTGTTGTGAAAGATTTTTTTTGCTTTTGGCCTTTCCCTTCATTTTAATCATGCCTTGAGAACTATTGACTGGAGTGGCAACTAATTCAAACGGGCAAAGCATAGCTATAAATGACCAAAGTCACATATGGATTAATTTGCATACAACAGCATTAAAATTTGCAATACATCCTTTGGAAGTTGAGTTTAGAGGTTTTTACCAAAAAAACCATCATCTTACATACAGCAAGTGTACCATGATTGTACTGAACTTAAAAATACCAACGGATGTATTTATGTTGTATGCAAATTATTCCTTATGTGACTTTGGATCAATTGTTTAAGTTTTTTTGTTTGATGGTTTGATAATTCAAATTCCTAAAAATCTTAAAAAAAGCAATAAAAACCAAAGCCGGAAAGCGGTTTCTAAAGATGAAATAAAAAAGCTGGTAAATGCTTGAAATCAGCGCAATTATTTTCAGAGTTATTCTGAAAAAAAAATGTGAAAAATTATCGTGAGTATCAAAAACATAGTTTGATTATTTTTATACATAGATGAACACGGTTTAAAAAGTTAAGAGTGTTTCTCTCGGGTAAATGACATTTCAAAATCTAGCTAGCTAGGGGGGGTTTGACCCCCTTAGCTTTATAGGGAGGGGTAGATACGGAGTGAAAGATTTTGAAACCTAGTCGGGGGTTAGGTGGGGTCTAATTTCCAAAACAAAATACTTTTTTAAACCAGTTAAATGTTTAATAATAGTTTTTTTTTATAAGATAATACTACATTTTATTGGAATAAAAAGCGATATCTAGGTATAAAAAGGGTGTAAAAACATGAATTTGCGTTAAAGATTTACGTTTTTGGAAAAAATTTTAGTATAAAAGAAGACACTTAAAATTTTCTCGAGAGGGAGGGGGGTAAGATTTAAAATTTAGAGGGGGTCAGGCGTGAATAAAATTTGGGGAGAGGGGGCTACTGAAATTTTTCTAGGGGGAGGGCCCCAAAATTTCGAGGCTAGGGGGTGGTGGAACCTACCCGCCCCTTGTTCATCTATGATTTTATAGATTGATAAGAAAAAGAATCAACCACAAAAAAAGTTTTCAAATATTTGAAAGTGTATCAGAAATCTTAAATTGTGGGAGTGATGTCAAAATACTACATTAGGAAGGATTAATTTAATTTTACCACACGTTTTCATTTTAAATTTTGTGTCTCAGCGTTAATAGGATGGACTAGAGCTAAGAGATTATAGATTATTCAGAATTTGTATTATAAACTAACTTTTTCTAAATATAATTGAATTAGTTTATTGCATAGGTTAAATACAATTAACGCTAATTGAAATAGTTTTAGGCCTTTCTTTCCAGAAGGTTGCCGACGAGGTCTCTTGCGGAGTTTAGAGGCAACAAAATTCGTATAGAAGACGACGTGCTCATCACGGAAACTGGCTCGGAAGTGTTAACTGAGTCCTGTCCCCATGTGTATCAGCCGAATTATCGAAGCCGTTTTAAATTTCAGGAAAAAATCATCCTAGCAAAAGCCGCTTTAAAGTCATCCTGCAAAAGCCGCTTTACGAGACTAGCTTTAGTCTCTAGTCTAGTTAGCTAGTCAAAAGACGAGTCTAGCTTTTGCTGGTATTTTAACTAATCTAGTCAATTTCAGCTATTCAAGTCAATTTTTACCATTTCCAGGTTCGGCTAGGTGATGATATTGTTGAAAACTTTAAAAATGGAATGCAGAAGAAGAAAAAAATGGCAGCCAGTCTGTTAGTTATTCGTTCGACAGATTTTATCGGCGCACTAAAAATTTTTGCGATGCGACACTATCAAATTTATTATTCCATAACTTTCACAAAAAATGATAAGTATGCGATAATGCGTATGAAATGATGCGTAAGTAGCAAAATAGCATGAAGCATAAATGGTTAGGGTCACTTAAAAATGGTTTTATATGACTTTATAAGAGATATTTTAGTTTTAAGACACACATCACCCCTTTTCATACAAAAGTAGCACATTTTTTGTTATAATTTTGCTAATACTATTAGTATATATCTGGTTGGACCGGACCAGATGGATCCCTCGTTAGGTTAGTACAATTGAAAATAAAAGGCTCCGAGATTCGATCTTTAAATTTTTTTTTCGCGTTTTGCTTTCCTCAGCGCTAACGCAATTCACTTTGTTATATAAGTAATATTGTCGAAAACGAAAATTTATGGTATTATTTACATAATAAAATGTTTGCTTTAGTTTTGACTTATTTGTACCGAAGTGAAATATTTTGGTATAATAATATAACACTTTGCAAAATTTAAACCCTTTTGGAGGCACCACTCCATCCCCTGTTTTTAAAATTGTGTTCAGTGTTGAATTCCCCGCCCCTACCCTTAGCGAAATCCTGGCTACTCCCATGGTCACGTATATTTGGTTGCGTACTTATTACGAACTTATATCGGCCTTGCGTATATAACCCCGGTAAACTTCAACATTACCACTTTCAGATCCGCTCCGAAAATGCTCTCCGGGACAATTTTCAGTCGATGAAGGACGTTTCCAGCTCCCTGAGCATCCTACCGTGTGAATTTCGCTGAGGATCAGCGGGCGCTCTGGGCGTAGTGCAAGAGGTTGGTCTGGACCTCGTGCAGGGCCTCATACACGCAGCGCTGGGCGTCACTCCGACCCCGTCAACCGGCCACGTCCGCGTGATGTCCGAGGAAGAATATTATAAAAAATATCAAATACAAAAAATGCAAATTCTAAAAATAATAAAATTTTTTCGTAACTCAGGTCATAATGACGTTTCTGTAATATTTATTTATTCACACGTAAAATTTATTAGTATTTTGTCATTTTGAAATATTTGCTTGTATTTGCCTTTTTTAGAATGTTTTACAATAAACACTGAGGATGAGTACTGGCGTACTTAAAAGCTTGAATAATGTTGTTCGAAATAAAAGTTTTAACTTTTGTCTTACTCGCAGTTATAAAATTTAATTTCCCCAAAAATGAGTCACTCACAATTTTTAGAATTTAATAAAAAAAAACAGTAAAACCTTTGTTTTTTTAAAATACCCATGAAAATGATCAAAAAATTGTTTAATAAAATTGTTTTTAAAATTTTTTAAAAGTGAAATAATATAAAATAATTCTTCAGTTTGGCCAATAATATATATTAATATATTAAAAGACAAATAAAGTTAAGCATAAGGTATTTATCTTATGCTTATTATATTTTAACACTGTAAAGCTAGTATAAAAGGAACTTTAAGATTTGGTAATCAGCCAAATCAACCTTTAAAAACATTTTGTGAGAAGGTAAAAACATTGGTGAAATAAAAGTAATAGTAGTAATAATAAAAAACAGTAGTAGTAACAAACAAGAACAAGTGGCAATTTAACAAAAAAATCACCAAATTATTTTATACTTAATAAAAGACGCGAAAACGAAGGATATAAGTGCACAAACACATTAAAAATACTTAATATGAAAAACATATTAAAAATAAAATATGCATTATAAGAACGTTCCTTATATTTTTTTGCTGACGCAGGAAAAAAAATTTGAAATTAAAAAGAACAAAATAACTTTTTTTGAACAATTTTTAGCGCGGTTTTTTTTTGTTTTTACGTCTTTTCATCCGCAATTTTAAAACAACAGCTATCAAAAATTTATATTAGTAAAACCCCAAAAGAAACCATTCCTTTAGGCTTATACGAAGAGGTTTAACGGCTGAAATCTTTTAACTCCAAAATTTCCAAAATTTGGATTCAAATTGTTTTGGTTTTCCCAATTAATTGTTTAGATATTAATAATTTATTTTTAAGAATAATGAAATTGCAAATAAGATTAAAATTTTTTTTCAACAAACATACTTTACAAAAAAAAAATTAAAAATCAAATCTTAAGCTTTATTTATTTACTATTTTTTGTTTAGTATTCTATTTCTACATTTTTGGTTTTTTAGTTCATACTTATATAAAAACGTTCTTTGGACAAAGTCCAAAAGTCCAAAGGACGGTTTTACATACGTTTATACGCTGTGTTTGTCATGTTTTTACATAAGTATGAACCAGCCTTTAGAAACTGTTATATTTAAAGAAAAATCCATATATAAAAATTAGGAAGATAAAAAAATTAAATAAGAAAAACAAAACAAAACTGAAAACCCAGAGAAGTACAATTTAAAATATGGTGTATTCGACACACATTTTTAAATTAAGACTACTTAAACTAACAACTGTTGCTACAAAGAGCTATAATCAACAAACAAAATCAGGATATTTTTTAAAGTGTTTCATTTTATATAGCGCATTGAATAAAGTATTCCATTTAGACAGTAAATTTTTTAAACTTTATATACTTAGCGTGTACCTATTTTTTTGTTTTTTTAGAGATAGAGAAAATTTTGAAAAAAAAATTTTCGTTTGAGCTTTTAAACGCGCCGCGAACAGGCAAATATCTTAAGTTAAGGTTCTTAAACTTTTGGCTAACTGTTGAAAAAAATGTTGAATTATTACCCCCTCCAAATTTAGAGGCATCTTTTTCAGCCAAATTTTTGACTTTTTACCATATGAATCCTTACGCCTTATTCGAACATTTTTATGCAGATTGACATATTTTTTTGTGGTTTAAAAATATATATTTTGTTGGTGGTTACGTACTTAGGTTGGGTACCCAGAGGTGTTAAAGGGTGTTAATTTTATGATTTTTTCCAAAAGCGTTTGTATCGCGCTACACAAGTGCTCTATTCAGGACAGTGCTTAAAAACTGGTTGAGTCACAGGTTTGAGACACTTTCCGGGGTTTCTAAACATTTGTATGTTTTAACTTTTGGTGACGGTTCCAAAAAATTGTCGTGCCTTAAGACACTGCACTGGATAACCTCTAAAGATTTCAGCTTTTGACGCAGCCTTTTTTTTGGCAAATAATACATTGTTTTAAAGCTATCGACGTGCTGATTTTTAAAATATAAAAATTTTGCACTATACTATACTATACTATACTATACTATACTATACTATACTATACTATACTATACTATACTATACTATACTATACTATACTATACTATACTATACTATACTATACTATACTATACTATACTATACTATACTATACTATACTATACTATACTATACTATACTATACTATACTATACTATACTATACTACACTATACTACACTACACTACACTACACTACACTACACTACACTACACTACACTACACTACACTACACTACACTACACTACACTACACTACACTACACTACACTACACTACACTACACTACACTACACTACACTACACTACACTACACTACACTACACTACACTACACTACACTACACTACACTACACTACACTACACTACACTACACTACACTATACTATACTATACTATACTATACTATACTATACTATACTATACTATACTATACTATACTATACTATACTATACTATACTATACTATACTATACTATACTATACTATACTATACTATACTATACTATACTATACTATACTATACTATACTATACTATACTATACTATACTATACTATACTATACTATACTATACTATACTATACTATACTATACTATACTATACTATACTATACTATACTATACTATACTATTCTATACTATCCTATACTATATTATACTACTATGCTATTTTCCTATACTATACTTTTATACCATAATTGCAGCCAAAAGTTTGAAATCACTACAACCTATGCCTAAGCCTAAGTCTTAGCCGAAACTCAAACCAATTTCTTCATTTCGGCTCCAAGCTACCATTTTTGCGCCTCCAAGCTCTCACATTTTTGGTTCTCTATTTTTCACAAAATTCTCCTAGTCCCGACTAAAGATAAAGAACCTATGTCTACAAATTCACTACAAAACACTACGCTACACTAAAACTAAAATTAAAACACATTTCTGTACTCCGTATTATTATGCTATACTGAACCATAAAACTCTCTAAACAACTTACAAAAAAAACAACAAATTATTCTGCTATTTATGAAACGGAATATATAAAAAATAACAATTCAACATTTTAATTATAAATTGGATACCTCCAAAAAAACTATGTCTTCAATTGATTATTTAGAAAGTACATGAAATGTGTTAATTGGATTATTCTTTCGCAACTTAAAACAATTAAATAAGCGAAAAACATTTAAAATCAACATTAATATAATTTTTATTTGCTTTTAAATTTAAGAATCAAAAACAAATGGAATGTTCACAGAACGATTTAAGAACGAGATAATTACTACCAAAAAATCCAGAAATATTACAAACCTTTTTATTAAAAATTTAATATATTTTAAAATTTTAATATTTACTTTTAACACGCAATTCTTTCTTATCGTAAAACAAGTTCATTCATAATTAACATTCTTTATTAATAAATATTCTTAAAAAATGTCAGATTAAATAAGCACTGAACGGTTTCCGGTATCAAAGGATAATATGCAGTTTTACTTGTAATTTACAGATACAAAACGTAATTTAAAAAAACATGAGTTTTCTAAAATGAGCTTTAAATAGATAGTGAGTCAATTTTTATTATATTGGTTATAGTTACTTTTTAACTAAAAAGTGGCTTTTTTTCTGCCGTTTTGTTTTTTACTATACTATACTATACTATAATATACTATACTATACTATACTATACTATACTATACTATACTATACTATACTATTCTATAATATATTATATATATACTATATATATATACTATACTATACTATACATATACTATACTATACTATACTATACTATACTATACTATACTATACTATACTATACTATACTATACTATACTATACTATACTATACAACTATACTATACTATACTATATATATACTATACTATACTATATATACTATACTATACTATACTATACTATACTATACTATATATACTATATATATATATACTATACTATATATATATACTATACTATATATATATATATATATACTATACTATACTATACTATACTATACTATACTATATATATACTATACTATACTATATATATATACTATATATATACTATACTATACTATACTATACTATACTATACTATACTATACTATACTATACTATACTATAACTATACGATAATACTATACTATACATATACTATATATATATATATATATATATATATATATACTATACTATACTATACTATACTATACTATACTATACTATACTATACTATACATACGTATATGCATACGCACACGCACACTATACTATACTATACTATACTATACTATACTATACTATACTATACTATACTATACTATACTATACTATACTATACTATACTATACTTTTCTATACTATACTATCCTATACTATATTATACTACTATGCTATTTTTCTATTTTATACTTTTACACCATAATTGCAGCCAAAAGTTTGAAATCACTACAACCTATGCCTAAGCCTAAGTCTAAGCCAAACCTCAAACCAATTTCTTCATTTCGGCTCCAAGCTACCATTTTTGCGCCTCCAAGTTTTCACATTTTTGGTTCTCTATTTTTCACAAAATTCTCCTAGTCCCGACTAAAGATAAAGAACCTATGTCTACAAATTCAATACAAAAACACTACACTATACTAAAACTAAAATTAAAACACATTTCTGTACTCTGTATTATTATGCTATACTGAACCATAAAACTCTCTAAACAACTTACAAAAAAAAAAAACAAATTATTCTGCTATTTATGAAACGGAATATAAAAAAATTAACAATTTAACATTTTAATTATAAATTGGATACCTCCAAAAAAACTATGTCTTCAATTGATTATTTAGAAAGTACATGAAATGTTTTAATTGGATTATTCTTTCGCAACTTAAAACAATTAAATGAAGCGACAAACATTTAAAATCACCATTAATTGGATTTTTATTTGCTTTTAAATTTAAGACAATCAAAAACAAATGGAATGTTCACAGAACGATTTAAGAACGAGATAATTACTACCAAAAATCTAGAAATAAACAAACCTTTTTATTAAAAATGTAATATATTTTAAAATTTTAATATTTACTTTTAACACGCAATTCTTTCTTATTGTAAAACAAGTTCATTTATAATTAACATTCTTTATTAATAAATATTCTTAAAAAATGTCAGATTAAATAAGCACTGAACGGTTTCCGGTATCAAAGGATAATATGCACTTTTACTTGTAATTTGCAGGTACAAAACGTAATTTAAAAAAACATGAGTTTTCAAAAATGAGCTTTAAATAGATAGTGAGTCAATTTTTATTATATTGATTATAGTTACTTTTTAACTATAAAAATTGGCTTTTTTTGCCGTTTTGTTATTGATAATCAAAAATTCTCCTTTTTTAAAACCCAGTCGAGCATTGTGATTAGGCCCCGATTAATACCTGTATAGCATTGTATATATGCATTTAAATTTGTAAATTAATCTTTTGTAGCTTAACAAAACAATAATGTATCAATGGACGAAAAATTCGAACCAACCTTTGCTTCCAGTTTGCACCGCAACGGAGCAGGAGGGATTATCCTCGCTGTAATTAAGGCTGTTGACAGGTTGGGACTGAGTTACTGTCAGCGGTTTCACCCCTTCACAAAGCTCTTCTACTGTCAATATCTTCTTTTCCGCAGGAGGCTAAAATGCAAAATAATTTTTTTCTGAGGTTGACGGCGATAAAAAAAGAATTTCAGCTAAACTTCTAGGCTTTTGAGAATATTTAAAGTCTACAGAATCAATTGATTTTCAAAAAAAAAAACAATAAAATATTGTTGTTTCAAAAAATAACGAACGTTTTCACAAAATTTAAGGAATATAATTGGAGTTGATTTCTTTAGGACACATTTTTTAAATAGTCAACTAAATCGTTCCAACAAATATATAGTCCAACTAATTAAAAAAAACAACCTTTTAAAAAATTTAATTGATTTCTGAGGCCTCATTGATAAAATATAATTGTTTTCGGGCGTTATCCTCAAGTTGATAAAACTTTATTACTATCTACGTTTCGAAACAAGCAACGTGTTTCTTCGTAAGAAAAAAGGTTTAACGTAAGTGGGTACTTACGTCAAACCTTTTTCCCGACGAAGAAACACGTTGCTTGTTTAGAAACGTAGAAAGTAATAAAGTTTTATCAACTTGAGGATAACGCCCGAAAATAATTATATCTTTTAAAAAAAAGTTTGTGAAAAGTATAATTTATTTACCTGGAATTTTCGTGTTCGACGAAAACCAGCTTGTTTAGTGTCTTGAGTCCTGGACGCCTCTTCCGCCGATGGTAAGGTTGATTTCTTAGCGTAATTTTTCATTAGTTTTTCCTCTTCGAGCAATTTGTGTTCGGACCTCTCATCCTGAAATCAATTTGCCCGTAGAACCAGTTTTTCATTTGGTTTTAAACTGATTTTTCAACGGTTAGAACAGATTTAAAACTCGAAAAAAAAAGAAAAAAAATTATAAATTTGAAACCTAAAGGAAATTGTGTTTTAAATTTTTTACATCCCTTTTGACACGACCGGAATGTAAGCATCCAATTAAAAAAACGTAAAATCAATAGGTATGACGGGGAAAATTTCAAAGATATCAATCGAGTTATTTTCAGTCCCAAACGATAAACCAAGTAATATGGTTCCTTGCAAGTGACGAATCGTCCTTCAATGCCGGTGAAAAATTCAATCCGTCATTTTTTTAACTTCTTCGCTTCAGGTCTAATCAGCTGTAGATTAATTAAAAAACTACTAAAACTGGGACAAGAAAAAAAAACGACTTAAAACGTTTCGCATAGTCAAAATGACAAGAAGCACCCCCTGTTAGCCAGTCAAAATACCTTTGTAATGCTATGTATAATGGAACAAACAGGTTACAACTGCGCTTCCAAGTGACGTCAGATTATCTCACTGACATTATATTTTTAAGTAATGATAACTTATGAGCTTCAGTTGTGCTCAAACATTTAGTTAGCGTAAAATAAAGAGAAAAAATGACACATTTTTAATAATATCTTGTCTAGAGAACTAGTACAACCAACTTAACTATTTGTAACTATTCGTGCTATTCATAAAACTTTTGGACCCGGTCCAAACCGGACTGGGTCCGCTATTTACGCAGACCGGTCTTCGTAAAACGTGGTCCCAGTCCGTTTTGATCATCGTACTATTCATCGCTTTTCTATTATGCAAATTTAATCAAATTGCGTAAAACTATTAAAAAACTGAATATTTCTTTATTATTACAATTCTACGTTGAAATTAGAATATCAGTTGCAAGATTTATTAAGTTTTAATTCATTAAGTTTTAAAATTTAAAAATAATGTGAACAATTCTCTGACAAACGAAACAGCTGATTTGGACGTGTGCATTGCATTTGCAATAACGGACTGGGACCGCTTTTTACGCAGACCGGTCTGCGTAAAAAGTGGACCCAGTCCGCTTTGGACCGGGTCCAAAAGTTTTATGAATAGCACGGTATGATCACGTATCGGACGCGAAATGCAAATTACTTTTTGTGTTTAAGTACTTCAGGTCAAGCTGGGGGTTGGCAGTCAAAACGCAAATTTAAAGTTGCATCGTAGTTTAAATGTCTTTTGCGTGTAAGACGCGTTTTTTTGCGTAAATGACCAAAAAGAATTAAGTAAGATACCAATTTGTAATAAACTAAAATCTAGACGGATAATAATGTTTTGTAAAAAGGCAACTGTTTTGCAAAAAAATATTAGGTTTTGCTTTTTTCTGACATATTATTTCCAAAAACATTTTTCCGTAAAATAGTGTCAGAAAACAAAAGATAATATTTTCTATGTATGTGAATTTTAAATCCTATTTTTTCAAATTTAAAATATTGCATATATTACAGTTTATGTTACATAACGCCAGATAACGGAAATGTCGCCTGTGCGGTGGCTACACTTTTAAATATCGTCTTCCTGATGACCCATATTGCGATTTTTTACAGCGGGAAACTGGCTTAATTTTGTTGAAGTGCAAAATCACAATAAAATATTGAGTGTTAAATCCCCATGGCAAAATTCACCATAACGTAGTGCTAATTAACCATAACAATCAGAAATGTGTTTGCAAACTAAAATTTGTTAATAAAACTTAGTTTTAATCATAAAAGCATTAAAACTGTTTTAATTTTTTCCTAAGCCTAAGCAAAGCCCCAAAATCAAACTGAATTTTATCATGATAAATTTTAATTGTAATTTTCAAGTGTCAAAGTTTAATAGAAATATTGCAAACGCATTATATTTACGGTGAATTGAAACCACTTTATGGTGATTTTGCGACGTTTATGGCGATTTTGGTCTATGGTGAATTTGTCCATGGTGTTTTTATACGGACCCATAATTTTCACGGTTTCGAAACACACCGTGCATTATGCCAATCATTGAAGCTTGTAAAAACGGTGGATTGGTAGCTAGTTTTCTGGGAAGTCGTATATTAAGTTTAATGTCTCATTCAAATTATTTCAGATATTCGTTAACCCGTTTCCGTAATTGCCTTTTCCTCAGCTACAACCGTGAAACCTTCGTGGGACCTATGTCATACTTCCGACATACATCATTTTTTACGCGAGTAGTCCCCAGTGAGTAAGAAAATTGAAATGGTTAAAACGATAGGGTGACAATATGCAGATTTTGCTCACGGATACAGTGTATTACGTAGGATATTTCATGTTGCAAAAATTTGCATATTACTACCGTACAGCTTTAGCTATTTCAATTTGCTCGCTAACTGTGCACTATTCGCGAACAAGAAATTATGTGTGACGGAAGTACGACCTAAGTCATCCGAAGAGCTTACCGCGGTAAGGTTTACGTACGATATTTGTCATACGAAAATACCACCACCGTGAGTGGAGGGTTTTACTTTTGTCGTACGAAGGTTTCACTGTTGTAAGGGAGGAAAAGGCCTTCACGGGAACGGGTTAATTTAAAAACTATTTAAAATGATTTAATTTTAGCGAATATATTGCTAAACGCGTTTTATGTGAGTTTCATGTTAAATTAAAACTCGACTTCGTTACACGGAAACAAAAGTTAACAATTCTTACCTCAAAATACACTGTTGTATCAATTTCTCGTACATTTCGAGAACCAAAGCCTGGAGTGTAAAAGTGAACGAAATCCATATTATTATAAAACACATATTATTATAAAACATCTAATAAGATGCATATTCATAGTATTATTAAAACTAATTAAAAACGTAAAGTAACAACTTTATGTATTTTGATTCTAAATATATGTATGCAATACATTTCTAACAAAAAAACATTTTTTTAAAATTTTTTAAATAAGATTGGTTGTGTAAACATCAGAATATCTGATAAATATCTAATCAAACATATAGTAGCTGGTGTTTAGAAAGACAAACGACTGCGAAAAAATGGCTATTTTTATCATTTTAACGGAATGGCTATACTGAATTTTAAACCTGAAAAAAGTGGCTTTAGAACCGCAAGTAGATAGACTTTTGGGAATTTAGAGCCGCGAAAAACAGAAACTTTAATCAAAAAATATTAATTTGGTTTCGGCTACGTTCAGGTTTCGCCTTAAGCACGGGTATATGTGTTTACACGATTTTTAATTTCGGCTTCAACCACCCAGCTTACAGTTCCAAGTTTCCCAATTTTCGGATTAAAGCTTTTTAAAGTTTTTAAGTTTGTTGTCGTTTGCCAGTAACCAGAGTTTCGTTCAACCCTGGTTGGTTCCGTCTGGCACGCTCCTCGCCTTGCTCACCCCCTCTTCCCACTCTCGGAGGAGATCAGCAACCGCTGCGGGGTTCGCCCAAAGGTCCTCTGGTCCCAAGGTCGTGTTAATGTGTGTGCATGTGAAAAGATGTTGTGTTGTGTGTATTTGTGTTTTGCATAGCGGGCAGTTTGGTGATGTGTATTGTGTGAGATTGATTTTGTGTAGGTAAGAGTAGAGGAAAGGATATTTCCCTGCCCTGAGTTGCGCGAGGGTTCTCCTGACCCCGCGAGGAAGATTTTCTTCCTGTTGCTTATTGCTGGTGCTTTTGTTGAAGTATTGGGTTTATTGGAGTGTTGTTGATGTGGTTTGTGACTGTGTTTGTGTGGATTTGTTGTTTTAGTGCTTTGTAAGTTTTGTTGTGTATGTCTGTTGGAATGTTTGTTATGTAGTTGTTGTTGTGAAGTATTGTTTTCTTTTTGAACCTGTTGGTTGCAGGTTGTTGTGTTTAGTAGTTGAGTTGATTGTTTGTGTACATGGCTGCCAATTTCGCTTGTTTTGCGTGGAGTTGAATGTGTGTTGCTATTGGGAGGACTTTAGCCTCTGTGTGTATGATGTGTAAGTTTGTGTCTGTGGTGTGCCCTGTTTTTTTTTTAGTTTTTAAGTTTCCTAGGCTTTATCGCCCTAATCAAACCCGCAATCCTGAATGTCGGTTCGTTACACGATGGAGCCAAAGGAACTTGAAACTGAAACTACGGAATTTAGAGCCTTTAGCTGAGGACGTTAGGAATGTTGAGAATGTTGAGCCGAAAGTAAAAGTCGCTAAAACCAGTTAATCATAACCCTGAGCTTAAACCAAAGCAAAAACACTGTTTTTATTTAGGACTCTAAGTTACCATTTTTTGCGACCCAGAGATTGTAAAAATTTTCGATAGCTACAAATTCCACTGCTCTAGAAACCGCGCACTCAAACCTCAGGAGCCGGTCCGCTAAACGCGTGCTGACTAGGTGCTTAGTTAGTACGTTGTTTAGTTTTTGTCTCAAGATAGCTTATGGGACTCTTTTTTTTAATCTGATAAAATAATATTCACCCAGTTTTATGCATATTTGTTTTAAACAAAAACTAATAAAGCCTTAACCCCTAATTATGAGTTTTTCTAACCCTTAACTTGGGGTTATTGCTTTATTAGTTTGTATTTATAACAAATATGCATAAAATTAAAAAAGAATCAATTTATGCAATGCAGACAAAGAGTTTTATAAAATTTCTCGAAAAAACGCCAAATATATAACATTATCAAGAGCTTTAAACAACGTGCTAAGATAGCACATAGTCAGCACGCGTTTAGTAGTGGACCAGCCCCAGTTCTTCACCTACTGACCTCATATTTCTACCACTATTCGTTGTATTTACTTTACATTCTTCTTTGAATAGTGTGTTACTTTTAAAATATCACAATTACTACTATGATCCAAGTAAAGAGTTCTGCAACTTCAGGTTTTTTATTGATGTGAGAACAATTACGACGATTGTTCCCTGTACACAAAGGTCTCGGGAAGAAACCGAAATAATTCGTATATAACGGTAGTTAACTAAAAAAACATGAGTAAAAAAATATAAACAACCGCTTGTTTTAGAAAAATGTTGAAAAAAAAAAACAAAATAGTTGGTTTTCTAAACTTTTTATGTTCATTTTTTTTAGTTCACCAAGGTCAAATGCCAATTACATTTAATTCTTTTCGAGACCTTTGTGTACATTGAATTAACCGTCGTGATTGCTTATAGTTTCTAGCTAATATTGATTTTTTAAAGGTCAAAAAATTTTTTTTATTACGTAAATTAGTATTTTTAACTAAAAAATAAGTTTGAGTTTGAACATAAGCTTATTGGATTCCGAGATAAAATTTAACTAAATATTATTTATTTGCAATTTATTTTAGTGGTAAAATATAGAGCTTAAACTGAGTTTTTTTTTTGTCAAAATTCAAAAAATTATTTTTAATTTGACGAATGTTCGTTCACTTTTACCGATATTTATTTCGTCATGAGTCAGTGAATCCATTCTGGACATATCCGAGTCCGTACTTTGGGCTGAAGAAGCCCGCGCTTGGTTTTCCAGAATATTACTGGCGAATAATTTGTGTGGTTCTTGAATACCAGTTGGATACCCGTTAGTTGACCTTAAAAGAAAGGATATGCCGATTGGATCATTTTCTTGAATATTGACCTCCAATGACGGCTTCGAAAATTTAGTTTTACAACTATTTAAACAATGGCTTTGTTTTTCTGGAGGGTTTAAAATTTTCTCTGTAGGCATTTACATTATAACCAGCGTGAAACTATTTCTTTACTTTTTAAGTCTATTTTAAAAGTATTTAAACGTCAAATTTGCGACTCTGTGGGTACAATATTTATATTACAAAAAATTAATTACAAAAAACAAGTTTTATCAAATAGGTTTTCCTACAAGTGTATCACCATTAATTATACTTCTTTCAAAATAAATTTGCCATAAGAGACGCATTAAAGTTGTTTGCAATATAATGGTCACACAAAATTTGGCTCTGTTGCCATAATACAATATGAAGCATAATACTTTTTTAATTTTTGTAAAATTAATTTATTTTTTAAAAAAATGGCATATTTTTTAATTTAAAATTACACAAAAAGATATAAGGATCTACCAACGTAAAGTTCGAAATAATAAGGCATAACATAATTTTTAAACTGCGAAAACTTTTAGGAATCCAATAATTTTTGCGGTGTTTGTAAATTATAGATTATTAAAATTCTCATATCGATTCTAGAATTGATTACATTTCACGCTTTAAAAACTTTTTACGCATTGACAGTTTTTAAGTAACCTAACTTTAAATGGCAAAGTAATTCCAAGTCAATAGTTAAAAGTCTTACATATTTAATTAAATCATAAGTACTTTTGTGTGTGAATACGAAACATCTCTTATTTTACGCTGAGCTTTGAAAAAACCTGGTCATGAAGAATTAGAAAACCACAAAATCTCAATACAAAAAAGGGCATAATTTAATAAATAGCTTATCAAATCATCTTCTATAGATTTTTAATTAAAATAACAGACTTTTTTGGCTGTCTCTGGCCAACAAATTGTTAAAATTCAGCTCAAAAAAATCCTAAATTTTTAACTATTTTCGCCCTTTTTTTGAAACTTTTAACATGTATACAAAAAAATAAACATATTTTTAATGTTGAAAATTTTTAACTATTTTCGCATTTTTTTGAAATTTTAAACATGTATACAAAAATATAAACATATTTTTAATGTTTGAAAGTTTTTATACTCTATTACACAATGTTTTGTTGATCGCTTAATTTAAGTAAAGTGCGTAAAAAAAGTTCTTGAAATTGCATCTACAATGTAGTTTTCGAGCTGGTAAGGCCAAAAACCTGCGTTGTTTGCATATCCTAAATTTTAATAATTAAAGTAAAACAAAAATTAGTTGAGGTAAAGAATTGTTTAACGCACATCACCATGAATAGAAGAATTTAGAAATGATGTTCTCAACGATAGAATAGGACTGTCGTTGTTTGTTTTTTTACGGCCGTTCGGCATATTTTCTTCATACTGAAATGATTTATAAATTATAAAAATAACAACACTATTATATACTGCGAGTATATTCTTATTTTATTATATAATACTAGCCTTGAAAATTGCTCTAAAAATAGAGCAGGAAAAAGGGGCGATTTTTCCCCGGACGTATGTTTAGACAGAAAAGATGTGGACTAGTCAGAGATTACATTATGTGGACCATAGGAAATTTGCATTTGGTTTGGCCAGCTGCTCACTGAATAAAAATTTCAACCATATGATAATGATTTGTTTATACATTGATCTAATCACATAGCACTGTTGCATTTTTTTAGTCTGATGAAATGACAATTGAAAAATCATACTCACAGCAATTTTTGACAAGCGCGAAATCGTCACTTTTTCAATTAGAAGACTATATTTGTATGTGTAAGAAACAACTATAAATTTGAAAAAGTGGCGATTTCGCGCTTGTCAAAGATTGCTGTGAGTATGATTTTTTCCATTGTCATTTCATCAGACTAAAAAAATGCAACAGTGCTGTGTGATTAGATCAATGTATAAACAAATCATTATCATATGGTAGAAATTTTTATTCAGTGAGCGGCTGGGCGAACCAATTGCAAATTTCCTATAGTCCACATAATGTCATTTCAGACTAGTCCACATTTTTTCTGTCTAAACATACACCCGGTGAAAAAATGGACTTTTTTCCTGCTCTATTCTTAGAGTATTTTTAAAGGCTAGTCTACCACTTTTTTGAACTAAAAAATAGCCTAATAAACTAATAGCCTAATAATAGCTGGACCGGCGGGACCGCCGTCCCAATAAATTTTATTATGCAGATAAGGTAAGGTAGGTCCATAACTTTTTAAGTTTTTTGAAACTTCAAAATACACTGAAAGACGGCGTATATTTTGTCTAGCTGAATGTTAAAAAATAAATTATAAATAAAAAAGCTTAAAAAAGTATTAAAATGTTTATTCGATGTATGTTTGCTTTATTAGGTTTGTTTCTAAATGAAATTGCTAATCATCACTCAAAGTTAGACAGAAAAAACTAGACAGTGCTTTTTTTTAGTGATTATATGTTTTCCAAATCGCTTTCATTGATAGCTAATGTTGTGCTTTTTGTTGTTTTTGCGACCACGCTCAAAATATTTGGATGTTTTTAACAGTTTATTTTTCTACAAAAAAATTTTGACTTTAATTACATATTTTATGTAGATCACACTCTGTAGCTAAAAAAAATTGCTGTTGAAATTGCTAAATGTGCTTTTAAGACAAAAAAATGGCATTTTTGCTCTGGTCACTGTTTCTGGGCTTTATGTTCCTTAAAAAATAGTTACACTACAACAAGATATTTTAATGTGTTTAGAGTGAGACAAACATTGGTTACACTCTTCTACCTTTATGATGGCTTCTTATATCAATTTTTCATTATTATTATAAAATATTCTTCCTTAAAGTAATTTTATCCAAAAACAAAATAAAAATTATTGAGCTTCGTTAAGAAAAATATGTACACTGATTTATAGCAAAAGAACCAGCAAACTCAGTGTCCAAATAATATTGAATCAATCATTTTGTATTTTATTTTTGAAAGTAAAACCCAAGTCAGCCAGGGAGCCATAAATAAAAAAAACAAACACAAAGTCTTTTAAACTAAGTTACACATATTAATCTTAAATAATGACACCTTAGTTTTTTTGATTTTCCTTCGAAATATAAAGTAGAATAGTATTTTTTTTTTTTTTTTAATAAAATACATTTAATTCAGTTATTTTTAAAAAATAAAAAAATCAGAAATCGATAACAATCTATACGGAATATTTCTTAATTTCATTTTTAGCTGACGGTCCCTAAGAAAAAAATAAGGTAAGCAAAGATAAAATAATATCCTAAAATGAATAAAATAGAAAATTTGTGATAAATTAGACACATAAAACGTTTACCTACATTCATTATATAATTTCTGACAAACACAGTAAATTATTTGAAAATAAATACTGTGAAACATTTTAGATAATTTTTTTAATGTAAAAATTTTCTTCCTGAGTTTTTTTCCTTTTTAGGTAAAAACAAATAAACAAAGATGGAAAAAATATTTAACCTGAAAAAAAACCCATCAACTTTGCAAAAACAAACCAAAATACATAAACTGTTACAGTGCCGGCCGAAAGTAGCCTAGGATTGG
>JASAMX010011283.1:0-13129 GCA_030248175.1 Microlaimidae sp. YZB2_3 | reverse complement strand
GATATATACGCTTAAAATCGTTTTTTAAGAGGCAAAGCTTCGAATTTTTCTCTGCTTCAAATTTTCCTTTTTCTCGAGTATATAATCGAATAATAGGAAGGAACATGAATATTTTAATATTTAACGTGCCAAACATTGACAATATAAACTTTATTTTGACAAAAATACATTCAAATGTAGGGAATTACAAAACAAAGATTATTTAACTATATAACTGACAGAAATGTTATTGGACGATAATTTTCACCGATTATGGTCATGTTTAAACACAAAATCCGCCTTTATTTATTATTATTTTTCTATAAATATTTCAATAGTTTATTTGTAATTGCACATTTAAAATATAAGGATACAAAGATAACGAATGGAAGTTTTTAATAAATTTAAACCACGAAAATATTTTTTACTAATCCAATTTTTTTGAGCTTTAGGATGATAGATAGGTGGACTCGAGCTGGGCAGCATTTCTGTATTTTTTTGTGTTTGGAGGGATCTCCTTAAAACTCCATTTTTAACGGTTTCAGAATTTTGAAATACAAAAATTGAAAAAGGCTATCTCGTTCGGGGCCCTCCAAAATTATAGAGGACGGGGGTCGACAGTTTGGATTTGTCAAAACACATTACCATAGGTGGGCAGCCTCTCCGATTTTTCATGAAGGAGTATACCTAACACCCCGAATTAAGGCGGGTGTCCCAATTTTTTTTTTTTGAAGTACACTCCAAATACCTTATTTTTTGCTTTTTAGTACTGACACTCCTCAAACTTATGGAGATGTACGGGGTATTCCCAAATTTCAGAGGTGTCAACAGTTTCAAGATTGATTTTTTGTGGGGGGTATTTATAATCCCCATCATAACCCTACCCTCAACCTGCCCACCTACCTATGAGTACTAGTACATATAACCATAGGTGGGCAGGGGAAGTTAATCCCCCAAAAATCCTGATTATAGCCGACACCCCCATAAAATTTGGGGTACCCCGGACACCGCCCCCTAAAATTTGGGGACTCCCAGTACTAAAACGCTAAAAATGGGGTATTTGAGTTAAGGTATGCCTCGAAAATTTTTGGGAATTCCCCCCTCAACTTTGAGAGGTTGGGTATCCCCCCAAATCTGCCCGCCTATGGGTATAACTCATTTACAACTTTTTAATGCCCACCCACGCTAAGGTATAAACGAAACAAAAAATTATATAGCACGGCAGCAAGGGCGTAGCCAGGGGGGGGCTATGGGGGTTGTAACTCCTCCCTTTTGGGCTAGCTGAGATAAAAACTTGGTGGTCCTAAGAGAACAATTTAAAAATTAAAAAAAATTTAAATTTAAAAAATTTTCTCCGTTCTGCTTTGCTCTGCTCAGCGCTCGACACTTATATACTTTCTTACAACTTTTAAGTGGTTTTTAATGAATTTCAAAGACAATTTTTTAAATTTTTTTTTGTGCTGTCGCACGATTTTTAATGTTATACCTTTTTAAACCTAACATTTTTCAAGCTTAACTTAAAAAAACAATGCGAATAACAGCAAAAGAATCACTTAGCGCGAAGCGAAAAAATTTTTTACCCTTGTCTTTTTTACGGTATTTTGAAAATTTGGAGTACAACACTCCCACTTTCAAAAAATTTTTATAGAGTAGAACCCCCCTTTCCAAAATCCTGGCTACGCCCCTGCACAGCAGGTACTATAGATACAGACCTGTGCACGGTTTGAAAATGTCCCCCTGCTTTATTGGAGGATTTGCCCCCCCCGCGGAAAATTGAAAAGTACCCAAAAATTATGACGCCATTTTTTACCTATTATGACGCCATCATTGCAAAATTTTTGCAGTTTTTAGCCTATTTCAATGCAATTTAAGCTATTGTAGACCTATTTTTACTTTATTTTCGCTTTTTTTGTCCCTTTTTTCCCCTTTCCCTTTTTTTCTCTCTTTTTCTCCTTTTTTTTCTTTCCCCCCTGCTTGCCCCCTCCCCCGTTTCAAAAAAGTTCCCCCCGTGCCCCCCGTTTTGAAATTGCCCCCCCCATTATAACCCCGAGGGAGCAGTGCACAGGTCTGTCTATATATAAAGAAATCAGAAACAGTAAGATCTGTTGAAACTAAATCAAAAATAATCCTTTATTAAACAAAAAACTGAGTACCAGTTTTTCTTTTCCATGGAGGAAGTGATTCGTGGTGGTGGTACCTACTTTTTTTTGGAAAAAGTTTACTCTCTGTAATTTAAAATCTTTCAACGAAAACACGTATTTTTAAAGTTTCGACGCATGCAACATTTAGCGTTTAAAAAACAGCAAACACTGCGATTAATATCGCCTATCTCGCTTCTTAATAAAGCTTTTTCGTCACAAAACCTAAAATTAATTTTACAGAATATTACAAAATCTTAATAAAAACACCCATCTTATAAAAAAGCAAAAAAACCTATGGTTGGAAAAACATTCCGCAAAACTCAAAAAGTAAACATTTTAGTTAATATCGATATTTTTACAAGGGTTTATTTTATACCAAACCTCAAATTTTATCTTCCATCAACTCCTTTATTATTACCCTTTTCAGTTTTAACTTATTTCCGGCAAATTAAAAAAGAAAATTTAAAAAAAATAATTTAATAATATACAAGCTGAACAACTGCTTGAGGAATAACGTATAATAACAGCCTTAGAAATAAGCTGTATACAATAATAGGTCACTTTTTAATTTTATTTAAGCACTGAAATTTTACGTTCTTCTAATCAGAAACCAAACATCTCGGTTATAAAAAATTTACTAGAAGCAAGTCTACCGTCTGCCTGCAATATTAATCACTATCTACATATTAAACATCAGCGTAACATTTCATTTTTTTTGTTTGATTTTTTTAAAGTTTTTTTTAATAATAAAAATAATCATGAAAATACGGTAATAAAAATAAAATGACACTTCGAGAAAAGTTTTAAACAAATTCACAAAAAATTTTTGTCGTAATAATCTCTTCGTCTTGCACTACCTTTTTATTTTATTATATACGGGCTATAAATTTTAGTCCCGTGCGCATTCACTCCACGACGATCTATCAAAACAAAACAAGAAGGTTTATTATTTCATTCAAACACTTAGAAAATGTTGCACAAGCGACTCTTAAATCAACTTATACATTCGCAGTTTAGGATGACAACTAAAAAATGTTAGTCAGCCAGCCGTGATTTTCCTTTATCCCCATTAAAGTTAAAGCAGTCAAACGACCGCTCATTAATTTTAAAATATTTAACAATAACCGGGAATACAATCCGACGAAATATACATAGTAATTCGCACATTTTAATTTAGCTAATGGTTGTAGCAAGAATGCATATGTACCGCTCTAACGCACGCACATACATAACAATATAACACAGATAGATTTCACTACAGCAAAACGAGCCACAGTCATTATAAATTACACGTGACTGTGACCTATTTCGAAGTTAATAAGACAAAAATTCTAAAAATTGAAAATGAGTTGCAGTCGCACATAGTTTATGCGAATCGCGACTTGTTTTGCCATAGTAAGGACGAATAATACCCGACTAAAAAACAGTGGGCGCCTCGGAAAAGAAAAGCGACCGCTATACTCATCATAATCTATTTCAAACCCATAGCGTTGCTTTTACGGCAGAATCATTCAGATTTAGAATAGTCGTCTTACTGTTATTATATTTAAAAAATCAATACAATAATGTTCCTACCGTAAAATATCATGCCTCGTATGTAATTTTCTGTCCTAAATGAACTGTCTTAAAAAGCTTGATTCAACTTATTTTATCCACATTTTTAGTTTTAGTACTTTTATTTCATAGTTTTTAACAATTTTTAAGAAATAATAGTTTTTTCTAAATAAACCATGCATTTACTTTTTAATTTACTTATTCATGAAATTAGTAATACAAAAAATCGGCATTCTTCAAGTATAACCCATTTAATTACATGGACTACTCTAGGTATAGACGAACTAACAGTTTAAATCCCTATTTTTCAAGTACAATTAATTAAAGTAAATAGTTTTTTTGATAAATCTTAAGAAAAACACGTAAACTTAAAAAATTTTGTCAAGATAAAACTAATGAGCAACCTGAATCGTGGAGTGTAGACCTTAGTTTCTCTAAGCAGCCTAAGCAAAACCTTAAAATCAAACTAAAGTTTAAATTTGGCTTGATTTTTTGGTTTTGCTTAGGTTGCTTAGGGAAACTCGGGTCTACAGTTCACGATCAGGTCATTTATAAGTATTCTTACGATAATTTTCATGAAAAATAGGGGATTTAAACTGTTAGTTCGTCTATACCTAAAGTAGTCCATGTAATTAAATGGGTTATACTTGAAGAATGCCAAAAAATCTACTTAAAATCTGAAGTTTAAAATGATTGTAGTAATAACTTATTCAAAGAACGGATCTACAGAACATTCTTTCTGTTAAAAGGCCAAAGGTAGCTTTAGATCATAAAAATTACCTCCGGGGTAGCTCGAAGCAATAATCACCAACGTCAGATAAAAGAGGGGGTATATTTTGGACATCGATTATGACTCATTTTGCTGTAACGTTAACGATATCATATACATATAACAAAAAAAACAATAAGAAAAAAACTTTTCCACATTACCCGAAGCCGTCGGCCCAATTTAAGCTCACCAGCCGCTGCACTTAAAAAGGCAAACTAAAAATGATGTCATTTATTCGGAAACTTATTGTTTTAACCTAGACGAAATATAAATGACGTTATTGATTTGGAAGTTGATTGAATTAACCTTCAAACGCCGCCTTCGAGTGTATCAGAAGGAATACATTTATCTGCAATAACTCTCGGCGGAATGAATACATAAATTGTTACCCTCAGCCCACAGGTTAAACGGAAACTCAGGACTGGCTCACAACCACAGTTGTTTTAGTCAGGTACGCTAGGGGTGTCCACCCCCGGATGAAAGGCCAAAATTAGATTCGGGGGTAGCAAAATTTCGAATGCGAGATTTCAAAATTAGGAGGGATTCAAGGAGGTCTGATTTTTTGAAAAAGTTTTTTAAATCAGTAATTTAAGTTTTTTTATGTATAATACTGAATTTTATATACTAAAACAGCCTATTTAGGCCTAAAAATGTATTAAAACACTGTTATTTTAATTCAAAAACCGTGTTTTTTACAGTAAATAAAAAATTATACTTGTAAATTGGTCGAAAAGGGGGTCAGTCGTAAAACCTTACTAGAAGGGGAGGGGGTCTGCGGTCATGTCGGACCGCTCTCGAGCTTTGGAGGGAAAGGGGGGGGGGGCAGGGTAGGGTCCACCCCCCCTAGCCTCGAAATTTTGGGACCCCCTAGCTAGACGAAAATCTAGGGCCCCCTCCCCCCAAATTTCCGAATTTTTTTACCCCTGACGCCTGACCCCCCTCTAGAATATGAAATCTGACACCCCCTCCCCCTTCGGGAAAATTTTAGGTACTTTTTTATACTAAATTTTCTTCCAAAAACGCGATTTTTTAACACATATTCATGTATTTACACCCTTTTACACCAGAATATCGCTTTTTATTCAATAAAATGTAGTATTATCCTATAAAAAGAACAATTATTAAAGTTATTTTATGGTTTAAAACTGTTTTGCTTTGGACACCGACATTGACCCCCTCTAGATTTTAAAATTTTGCACCCCGGGTCTACCCCCCCCTAAAAAGCTAGGGGGGTTCGGACCCCCCTGGGACCCCCTCCTAAAAATCAAAATTCGATTTACCCCGGGTAACCACCCCCCTAGCTTCCCGGACCGTTCTCATCTATGGCTGCCACTCCAGTGCAAATCAGCTTTTATTAGTTTAAAAGTTAAAAATTCAGCCCTAGGTCTAGAAGCCGTTCCAGGGCGGATTTTAACTAACCAAAACTTTCCACGTATATTTTATTAACCCATAAGCGGAACGAATTTTAGAACTAAAAATTTCGTTATTTTTTAGTGGTGAAGTGTTTTATAGCCAAAAATTTCGCGTTAGGTCATTTTTAAACAAAAATCCTTGTGTACGAAGATATTCGTGCTTTGCAAATGCGGCTCCGCGGAAACGAACGAACCTATAATATCTCTATAGTTTTAAATTTCCTCTTCAAGCACTGGAGAAGGAATGCCAATTCCAAATACGAGTTTTCGTCATAACGAACTACGTTCAATATCAGTATATTTCACTAATCCCCTCGTTCAGTTTTTAGGGGGAGGGACCCCCGATGGAGCTCCGGCACTCCGGAGTTTCCTGCTCAATTCCTCCAGCTTTCGTTTTTGGGTGTTTCGATTTCCGATGAAGATTCAGCTGGCTCCTCTTTCACGACGACCGGCGGGAGACTGCCGAACGTTTCCGCGCCGTTATTTTCTATCGGAGGTGGCAGGGCGCCGAAAGTTTCCGCGCCGTTATTTTCTATCGGAGGTGGCAGGGCGCCGAAAGTTTCCCCGCAGTTATTTTCTTTCGCGGATGTCAGGGCGCCGAAAGTTTCCCCGCAGTTATTTTCCTTCGGGGGTGGCAGGGCGCCGAAAGTTTCCCCGCAGTTATTTTCTTTCGCGGGTGGCAGGGCGTTATTCTCCGTCGAGAGCGGAAGGACGCCAAAAGTTTCACCGCCGTTATTCTCCGTTTTAGGCGTCAATCTGCCGAAAGTTTCCCCGCCATTATTTCCAGTCGGGGCCGGCAGTGCACCAAAAGTATCCGCCTTTGGTGCGCTGTTAGCTAGTAGTTTAAGCTGGACTTCCGCCTTTATTTTGAGCTCCAATTCTTCTTTCAATTGGGTAGCGCACTCCTCCTGAAATTAAGAGTTTTAAAGCACGCATGGACAAGTTGGTCCGGACTTCGAAGTAAGGCAGGGAGATTTTTAATCCGCAATTAAGAGGGGGATTTAATCATACATGGGCAAGTTGGTCCGGAGTGGGGGGGGGGTTAAATCCCAAATTAGGGGGGGGGTTAAAATCCGAGAAACGCAAAATACCCATATCGTTTTTTTTCTGGAGTGCATTTTAGCCATATCGTTTTTCGATTTTGAAGGAAAAATAGGTTAAAAACACTAATTTTAGGTCAAAAGCCCTTTTTATTGCATTTTTGAGCTTTTTATTACTTAAAACATTCATTTTGACCTCAAAACTTAAGTTTGCAGGCAGTTAGAAGTCATTTTAAAGACATTTTTTTCTTCATTTTTCCAAAATTGGGGGGTTAACTTTTTCTCCCCCCCCCCACTTCTGAGTGGGGGGGGGGGTTAAAACCCACTTCTCAGAATTTGGGGGGGTTAACCCCCCCGTGCCCATGTATGGATTAAATCCGGAATTAAAGGGAGTGGACGGTGTAAATCCAAAAACGCATTTTAATTGCTTTGTTCTGGAGCGCATTTTAACTCTCTCTCTCTATATATATATATACAGACCTGTGCACGGTTTGAAAATGCCCCCACGCTTTATTGGAGGCTTTGCCCCCTCGCGCAAAATTTTAAAAGTACCCAAAAACTATGACGCCATTTTTACCTATTATGACGCCATCATTGCAAAATTTTTGCATTGTTTAGCCGATTTCAATGCAATTTAAGCTATTTTAGACCTAGGGTAGTGCATTTAATTTCGGCGTTTTTTCGTTTTTCCAATGTAACTTTTCACTGTATGGCTCGATTTTCATGTTTGATAGCTCATTTTGAAGCTTTCACGATACTGCGTTGCGTCATAAAAGTTTCACTGTACGAAAATTGTTTTTTTACTTAATTAAATCAGTTTTTAAAAAAACGGAAAATTGCCGAAATTACATGTTTGCATTCAATTTCGGCACTTTCAAACAATCGATTGTTTCTCAGTCAAAAAATCATCATTTTCAAAAATTTAAAAGCCTATCAATATATCCAGACAGTTTTATTTAATTTAAGCTTTTTGTTGTTCAACGTGTAACTGGCAAAAAGTTACAGCTAAAATGCCATATGGTATCAAAATGAGCAAAATTTGGGAAAAAAAGCGCATTTTAATTTCGGTACTTTTTAAAAGGACCCCCTTTACCGAGTTTAAGTGCAGTGCTATGACCCCTACACATTTAAACGTTGTCTTTTAACTATTTACAACTACAATTTAACACCCGACTACTTAATTCAACCCGTTTTTACCTACAGCAATATGTGTGCCGAAATTACACGATTTTATTTAATTACGATTGCTCACCACAGACGGAACGTAGAACCACGGGGACTAAAAATTCGGAAAATAGACTAAATTTTATCAGTACAGTTTTATTTTTATCAGGATAAATTTTATCTACATATACTTAGCGGGAAAAGTGCCGAAATTAAATGCACTACCCTATTCTTACCTTATTTTCGCTTTTTTTCCCTTCTTTCGTTTTTTCTCTTTTTTTCTTTCCCCCTGCTTGCCACCCCCGTTTTGGAATTGCCACCCCCATTATAACCCCGGGGGGGGGGGCAGTGCACAGGTCTGATATATATATATATTATATATATATATATATATATATATATATATATATATATATATATATATATATATATATATATATATATATATATATATATATATATAGTTTTTTCGATTTTGAAGGAGAAATAAATAAAAAACAAAGCTCTTTGCATTGCATTTTTAATTTTTTATTGCTTAAAATACTTATTTTAAAAAGTTTGGAGGCAGTTCAAAGTTATTTCGAATACATTTTGCTGAGCAAAAAACAAAACACGAGTAAAACTTATTATCTGCAGTGCTTTGATCTTAGCGCACTAATTATCCAATCGTTTTCCCACCGTTTTCGCCTTGCTTAGTCGACGTTTCCCCGCTTATTAGCCTGCTGACTAAAAATTTAAAGACCGATTGGCGCCTAAGGCTCATTACAAAACAAAACTCCACCCACCTGCAGCGCTTTGATCTTTGCGCACTCTTTGTCCAACCTTCTTCCCGCTTCCTCCGCCCTGCTCAATCTCCCTTTCAACCTCTCCACCGCCTGCCTGGACGCCGCCTCCAAGTCTTTTACGTCCTTGCGGAGGATTTTATTCTCCTCCGCCAATCGCTCCTTTTCCCGTCGGGACGCCGCGAGTTCCCGATCCAGCTCTGCGCGCCGCGCCCCGGCGTCCCCCGCCTCGGCCTCCGCGGACTGAAGGCGGCACTCCAGGCCGTGCAGATCGCTTAGGCGCTGTTCCAACTCTTCGCGCAGCCTAGCGGCGTCCTCGCTTTTCTCGCCCACTTCGCCCAATTGGGCGGAAAGCTTTTCGCACTTGGTCACCAGAACCGTGTTCCGCTCGGTTAGGAAGTCCTTCTGCTCTTTCAAAGACTCAGTCTCCTAAAATGGGAAGCTAGTGTAGCAAAATAGGAAAGAAATTACGCGGGTGGGGAGTTTATTTATAAATCTCTAAACTATCGACATCTCTTCCCAACTAAAAGTAGGGAATACTCCTGAAAACTTCCTATCCCCAAAATTTGGGATCTTAGTCACAGGGACGACCTAGGGTTTCATTTGGTGGGGGGATTTCAGTACAAAAAAAATTAGGCGGGGGGCTCCTCCTCAAATTTTGGGGAGGGGAAAAGGCGGAGCCCCCCATAATTTTTGAAAAGGTTAAAAAAGCAGGGATAAACGTAGATAACCGACAAAGCTGTATAATACACTGTTTTTGGCTTAATAGAGTATTATCTAATGTTTTTAGCGGTAAAAACATATTTTCTTACTTAAAAAATACATTAGAAGACTGTAGCAGAACCTCGATTTCACACAAAATGGATTTAGAGACCTTTAAGACCCCCTGACTACACCCAATTTAGGGGTCAATTGTGGTACCAAAACTATTTTAGAGGTTGGCGCCAAACGATTGGAGAGGTACTAAAAAATTTTAAATTTTTGGCCTCTGAAAACCAAAACCCCTAAATTTTACTATCTGGCGACCATTTTGGGGAAGGGGATATGGCCGATTCTACTCCCCCCACCCAACCACTACTATCCTTATTTTTCCCCCGTCCGAACATTTCGGGGGAGGGGGAGCGCCCCCTTCCCCTCTGGTTACGCGCCTGCTTAGTCATAGGTAAACAGTCTCCCCTCCTCCTCATGATTTAAAGATTGCAAGTTTTGTCATGATCTTGCAAGTTTTTTTGCACATATTTTTTGTAGAGGGAACCATAACGTTGATTTTTTTTTGTTAAAGAATTAATGTAATAGAAAAAAATTGTTTTAATTATATATAGTTGCAGACCTGAGCACTGCCCTCTGGGGTTTTATTGGAGGGGGGGAGGGCAATTCCAATATGGGGGTACAAGAGGGCAACTTTTTTGAAACGAGAAACGGAGGAACTTTTTTGAAAAATGAAAATAAAACGGAGGGGACAAGCAGAAAAAGAAAAAAAGAGAATAAAAAAGACGGAAAAAAGGGAAAAGAGAAAAAAGGGACATAAAAAGCGATTTTAAGGTTAAATTAAGTCTAAATGGCTCAAAATGCATTGAAATAGCCTAAAAAATGCAAAAATTTAACGATGATGGCGTCATTATAGGTCAAAAATTTATTAAAACCTTAAGCTAATTCAAAATAGGTCTATAGGTTTTTATTCAAAATTTCAAAAAAAAAATCAGTGATAATTTAAATTTTTTAACCTTTTCCTATAATTTTAGAGTAAAAGTTTCAGTTTTATTGGAATTTACATAAGTTTTCATCCCAGAAAAGTTATTTTTTTCAATAATTTTAGATTTATTAAAATTTTTACACAGAGAAAAAAAGTTCAAAAAATCTCTGTTCCGGTTTTTTTTATAATTGTAATTTTTAGTCCTTTTTAGAGCTGCAAAAACTGTTTTTATTAAATCTACACACTTTTTTACCCAAGAAAAGCATTTTGGAAAAATAATTTTTAAAGTTTAGTGATTTTATTGAAATTTTAATTTTTTGTCATTAATAATAAGCAAAAAAACATGAATTTTGAAATCTTGATACAAAAACCAAACATTTTCTGGGCTAAGGCTCTGTTTTCGAATTTGGGAATTATTTTTAACAAAACCGCACAAACATTTAAGTAAATAAAAACAGTGATGAAATATATTTTTTTAATTTTTAAATTGTTTTTTGTTTCAATAATTACATTCTTGCACATTCTTGTAAAATACATTATATGTCAAGTAAATGATTTTAAAAGCCGTTTTTATATAGTATTTCTTATTTATTAAACTTTCTTTAGTAACTGTATTCTTAAACCAAAAAACTTTTGTAAAGTATGAGACATTTTTGCTTATGCGTTAAGTCTTAAGCTTATTATCATGTTCATAGATGAACACAGTCAAAAAGCTAGGGGGGGTGTTTACCCCGGGTAAATGAAATTTCAAAATCTAGGAGGGGTTCATTCATAGGGGGGTCGAACCATACATGGGCAGGCGGGGGGGGTGTGGGGGGGTTAACCCCCTCCAAATAAAGAGAAGGAGGGTTTAACCCCCCCCACTCAGAAGTGGGGGGGAAATAAAAGGTTAACCCTCTCCCCCAATTTCGGAAAAATGAAAAAAAAAATCTTTAAAATGACTTCTAACTGCCTTCAAACTTAAGTTTTGAGGTCAAAATGAATGTTTTAAGCAATAAAAAGCTCAAAAAAGCAATAAAAAGGGCTTTTTGACCTAAAATTAGCGTTTTTTACCTATTTTTTCTTTGAAATCGAAAAACGATATGGGTAAAATGCACTCCAGAAAAAAACGATGGGTATTTTGCGTTTCTCAGATTTTAACCCCCCCCCCCCACTCCGGACCAACTTGCATTTTACCCATATCGTTTTTCGATTTTGAAGGAAAAATAGGTTAAAAACACTAATTTTAGGTCAAAAACCCTTTTTATTGCATTTTTGAGTTTTTTTATTGCTTAAAACATTCATTTTGACCTCAAAACTTAAGTTTGGAGGCAGTTAGAAGTCATTTTAAAGACTTTTTTTCATTTTTCCAAAATTGGGGGGTTACCCTTTTTTACCCCTCCCACTTCTGAGTGGGGGGGGGTTAAACCCCCCTTCTCAGAATTTGGGGAGGGGTTAACCCCCCCGTGCCCATGTATGATATAAATTATTTTTTTTACTTTTAAAGTGATAACTGTTAATTTGTTTTTTTTTTAAAATCATTGCACAATTAGATTGTAATCTTTACCATGTTTATTATTGTTTTAAGAATTTATTTAACTTATAATTGACTGACACTTTAAAACTAACTTAGTTTTTGTTTGATTTATTTTGTCAATTTAAAATAAATGTTTTAAATTTTATTTAAAGATTTCCTGTCTCCTGCCATTAGTTGTTTGCTACAAATATTTTATGTTTTTAAATTGCTGTGCGGTTGGCTTGTCAAAAGTGGAAAATCTGGAATGTAATAAACAAAATGCGCTTTAAAATGAAAAACTTTGCACTAGTTTATATTAGAAGATGAAACAACATGAATCAAATGTATGGTTCTAAAAATTTTATATTAATAAAATCAGAGATAAATTTTATTTGTAATAGAATGTATTGTGTGTGAACTATGTTTAAAAACAATAGCAAATAAAGGCAATCCTGTTTTGTAAATGCTTTATTTTTTCGGCAGCTTAGATTCAGAAAAGAATGTTTGTTGTAATGTTTACAGGTTGAATGTTTGTTGTAACTGTTTGCTACAATTTTTTAAATTATTTAAAAAAATATTATTTATAAAAAGTTTTAGATGTGTATAATTTTTTTTTAATTTACTGTGGGGTTGGCTTCTAAAAAGTGGAAAATCTGGGAAGTACAAGTAATTAACAAAGTGACGCGCTTCGAAATTTTTATGAAAAACTCTGCACTGGTTTTAATTGCAAGATGAAACAACATGAATGAAGTGTATAGTTCTGGAAATTTTATATAAATAAAACCAGAAATAAGCTGTATTATGTGTAACAGAATGTCTTGTGAAAAATGTTTAAAGACAAGCCAGTTTTTTAGACGATTTTATTTTATCAAAAAGGTTATATTCATAAAAATTAAATTCCGATTTGTTTGTTTGTTGTGATTCTGATTTTTTATTTGTTTTAATTGTAGGAGTTTTGATTCCTTTAATGTTTTTATTTTGTTTTGCTTGCTATTTATCAAACCCCAGTGATCTTAATACATTTGTAATTTATTTATTAAGCTTTTTTGCTTCAGTTGCTTCAGAATTGTTTAAAAATGAGTTCTCTGACTGAGAAATTA
>JASAMX010011282.1:0-36630 GCA_030248175.1 Microlaimidae sp. YZB2_3 | reverse complement strand
GGAGGGGTTGTGAATCCACGTTTTAATATCACAAAAATATTTCCATTCTTTGCTAAAAAAGTGCTAAATATATATTTCGAGATTAGAATTTCAATTTTTAATGTTTTTAAAAGCCAAAACACAAACATTGTTCACGAAGGTACTTTAAAGATAATTTCTACTGAATGCGGTTTTTTATCGTTAAACCAATTTTTACTGATATATTACATAACGTTAACATTTTGAAACTCATCACGGAGCAGCAATTTTGTTAAGTAAGTTTAAACTAAAAAAATAAGAAAACTATTATTTTTTTATTATTTGTAATTTTTTCATCCTCATGGCTACAGGAAAAAACGTTTATTCAATTATAGTCTATAACTGGTAAAATTTGATCTTACTCGGAAGCTGTGTTGCCACTGGTTTGAGAACCCGTAACGATAAGAGTGTCTGTTCTTGTGCTAAAATAAAAAAACACGAAAAAATAGTTAATCAGTTTATTTGATCGAGAACTTATATAGGTAAATAAAATCTAGCTGACCTCGATAAATGCAGTATTAAATCGATTATATGACAACAAAACTATTCAAAATTTTTAACGAAAGTGGTTTAATAATAAAGATCAAACCCCGAATTTTAATAATTATTAATCAAAATACTCAGTTTGGAACTCAAATGCAAATTTTTTAAGGACTTAAAGTTGGTTAATTTTGTATATTTTCTGAAAAGGTGGAATTTAAAAAATTTTGTGTTCTTATTTGTTAAAAAAAAACGTCATAACAGCTCAATTTTAATTGGTCTGCTCATGTCTGCATACTAATTTACGAGGTCAGCCAGATATAATTCAACCATAAATGATTTTGATAAAGTCAAACAAATAATGCCTGGTTCAACCAATTTTTCGCTAAATAAATTTAAATATTTCACATACCCTAAACTGGAAACACATTGAGCTAGAAGATACATGAGAATAATCACCAGCACAGCCAAAGGAATTAGAGCTACATTCATAAATTCTGTGATCTCATCGTATTTAGGAAACTTTTCAACAAAGGTTATATTCCATTTTAATCTTGAACTTAATTCTGATCTGTATTTTGTCATGGTACCTAAAAGAATTATATTGACACTGTGTACAATTTCATAATTATGTACAAGTTTCCTAATTACACTGTTTAGTTGGTTTGTTTATTCGAAAATATTAAAGTTCTAGAGCGCCCCTCAAAACCGACATATTTTAAAAATCAGTTTATCAGTCCCAGTAGAAGATAAAACCTGTACACTACACATACCTTTAAAATTTCTTGAATTTTTTATGGATTTCGTTTTTAAGATTTTCGGGTTTTTTACTTTTACTTTTTACTTTGATTATTTACGTCTCAAAAAAAATTTGAGACGTAACCCCTTTTACTTTTTTGAGCTTCTTTTTTTACTACGATTGATAATTTTTACTTAGGTTTTGTGTTAATTTAAAACATAAATACTATAATTTTTAATGAGTTTTTTACGTATAAACAAATTTGAAAGTTCACATTTAGTTTGCCTTTTAACGGACCTACCTAGCATAACAAAAATTGGGTCGGCGGTCCCGCCACGAAACAAAGTTCCTCTCAAATTAAATGTATTTTTTATTATTTTTGAAACTGGAAATACTATATACAAATAAAACATCTACTTAAAAAATTTTAGTGGTCTTTTTGTATTTAATTAAGCATAACAAAATGTTTTTTTTTCTGATTAACTAAAAAAATTTACATATGAAAAATATTAGTTACGCTTAATATAGCTCTAAATAATCGTTAAAGTTAAAAAAATACTCGAAATTGTTTTAATATAGTTGTTTAATCTCTGGTTTTAGAAAAAATTTGGCAAAAATCATTGGTTTTATAACGAATTCTGATTTCGAGGTGGGACCGCAGACCCATATTTTTGTAATGCTAGGTAGGTCCACTGATAAAAAATATTTGTACACTCTACAACAAGAGCTAAAATTGTTTCTAAAACAGTCGCAGGGTCATTTTTTTACACAAAATCAAATTTACAAATGACGTTGCAGTGGCACATACTAAGGTTTAGCCTTTAGATTCAATAGGTTAAAATGTCTCTAAAATAAATTAGGTCGAGATAAAATAAAACAAACATAATAGAACTTCAAATTAAAAGAGTCTAAAAATTTTTTCCAAATTTTTAAGTTTTCAGGCTTTATATTTTTCAAAATAATTTAATTTAAGATCACGTTAGCAAAAAAATTTTTTCTAAGTAATCATTTCTTTTTACTTTCACTAAATAATTATTCTGGTATCCTAAATATTTTAAATTGATTTAATTGATTAAAACGCTTTTAGAAAATCATTATTAAAAATGATATACCCATATCGTAACAAATAAAAATAATAACGAAAATAAACAGCAACAAATATCCAAAACTAAGTCATTTTACAAATAAGAATATATTAAAATTAAAGGTTATTGTTTAAACAGTAACACACCTGATAGAATCGGTTTTTTTACTAAAGGCCTCCGTTGCTTTTCAATTAGAAAGGCGTTTCCTGGGTAAAACACAATAAATTTTAAAACTATTCCATCAAAATCCTGGTGCCATCTGGGAAAGTGATCCAATATAAGGATGTGTTCTGGTAGAAAGCTCGATCTACGAAACAAATTTTCTTTAATTTAATTTTTTTTTAATTTATAAGTGTCCTAACAACAGGGTACTGGAGAGTCAGCATCATTTAATATCTGAACTTTGTTGTGTTTCAGAGCTTTGCTTTTTGGGCAAGCCACTGGAAAGTTTGCCACATATGTATGGTTAATACCTAATAAAATTTAGAAAAATTGAACCCCAATTTTTTTATTCAGTTTTTTGTTGGTATATATTTTTTTAAGATAATAAGATGTAAATTTTAAAAAAAATAAGCAATCATATTGATATAAAACCTATTAATGCATTAGCATTATGTTAAACTCAAAAAATTTATTCTGCAACAAATCTTAATGACACTAAAAACGAAGCGTTTTTTAAGCAAAACTTATTTTGTTTTACCAAAACAAAAATGTACAGCAAAGCCATATTTTTATTGTTTCTAAAATATTAAAAGCCATTAGCAATCATGTCTAGGGGGCTTAGGGTCAAAAAAATTTCAGACTAAAATTAAAACAGCACTGTATATGATAATTATTTACTTGGAAAGCGGACATTTTATAATAACCAAGCTCAAGGAATGGCAATAAAATAGTTAAAATTTGATGTTCTAATCGCGTCAACCAATGTTCGTCAGAGTTTTAAAGAAGCAACAACAAGCAATTTTATCCTGGTAAAAACAGTTCTTGAAACTGGCACTAATATTTAGACTGGAAGCAGCTATGAAGCACCTCCGAGGTAGATAGGTGGCATGATGAATGCAACTTAAGACAATAAAAATTGTTTAAAAGGTAAGTAGCACTTCTTCTAATGTGTTAAAGCATACATGTTAGGAAATAGGTAGGAGGTGGCTAAATCTGCCTCGGAGGCAGGTAGATTTAAAATGGTATAAGGCAGGTGGGATGGAGTCGAGGAGGAGCCTGGTAAAACCAAAAATATATAATATAGGGAAAAATGTGCAACTCCTGTTTGAAAAAGTGACAGTAACTATATCATTTAAATGACGATGGATCATTTAAATGTAACTAGGTACATTTAAATGTAACTCGCGGTTACATTTAAATGTACCTAGTTACATTTAAATGTAACCAGTCACATTTAAATGTAACCAGTTACATTTAAATTCGTTCTCAGCCGCTACATTTAAATTCAAAAGTTTTGTTCGGAAAAAAACGCTACATTTAAATGAAATGTTTTGTTACATTTGAATGTAACTCGCGGTTACATTTAAATGTACCTAGTTACATTTAAATGATCCATCGTCATTTAAATGATATAGTTACTGTCACTTTTTCAAACAGGAGTTGCACATTTTTCCCTATATTATATATTTTTGGTAAAACCTGCTTTTTTTCAAATATGGCACATTTCACCTGGCACGTGGCATCTGCCTCGTTGCCATAAAAACATTTTTTAAAGTTTTTTTATACTTTTCTGTATTTTTTTTCAGTTTATTTTTTCAGTTACTGCAAAAACTGATATTTTTTTAATAGCAAACATTTTAAAAGTTTTTTTTAACTTAGAGCCATATTACAAATTATATTTTTCTGCAAAAAATTGTGTGTGAAGGTGTCTTAAGACGTTCTTTATGTTTTTTAACTATATGTTTTGTGTGATTTTTTTAACTATCGCAACAGCTAATGAAAAATTTGGTATTTATTGTTTATAGTAATAAATACTTAGATGATTGTGCCCATATTAATTATTTTTTATGACATTATTTATCGAATAAATCTTGTTTAAACAATATCTTATGTTTTTAATCCAAAATTTGGAAACAAATAGGAAAATGAAAATTACCCTACATGTTGGAATATGTTTTCATGTTGCATGCTGTTCCATTTTCACAATATGCATTAAGCATCTCTGCAAAGTTTTCTTCAAACACAATTTTAAACACTGGCTTCCACTAAAATTTATTAGCTTTATTAAAGGTTCGAAAATAAATCAACTTTCATATCCCATTTTGGTAATTTTAGAGTTAAATTTCACAGTTACCGGAAACGGTAATCTATACATTACCACTTGAAACTACTGGCTGCACCAAAAAATCAATATTTTCAGCAACAGCGGATGTTTTTCACTGCGTGCTTAATGGCTGGTTCATACTTATGTAAAAACGTCCTTTGGACAAAGTCCAAAGGACGTTTTTAAATACGTTTATACGCTGTGTTTGTCCAGTCCAAAGAACGTTTTTACATAAGTATGAACCAGCCTTAACTTGTCAAAAAATAACCTTATCGCGCTCATGAAATTGACTGAAATTAAAGCGGAATTATTAAAAAATACTTAACTTATTTGATTGTACCGAAAGGTTTTAAAAATTATTTACATATGATTTTGAAGAACAAAAAAGAAACAACACAAAAAATATGTATAATATGAATTTGACTCTTCGCTCCCGAACTACTTTACTCCCACTCCATTTAGCTCCCTGACCATTTCGCTCTCAGTCCATTTTGCTTCTGACTCACTATGTTCCTGGCCAGTTCGCTCTCACGAAAAATTGCGAAACCAAGAACCAGACAAAATTTTATAATGATAAACTTTTATTTATAGGTTTATTTTTGAACACCTCAGAATTTTAATAGTTTTGAAATGTCATATAGTATTCGTGATCACGTCAAATATATTTTGCTTCGTGGGATAGGTTGTGGGAGGAGCAGCGGCAAAACAGGGTTTTAAAATGCAGATGCAATATGACTAAAAGCATGCCGTGCAGGCGGGTTATTTGACATAAATGTGGGAGTCCCTTTATGCGCGCGGCATCCTTTTATGCGCCCGAGATTCCTTCTGTTTAGAACAAATGATTTTGACTAGCCTGAACAGTGATTTATTATTGTTGCGAAAACGATACTGCGTTCAAAAGTTATTCAAAATACTATATTACTAACAATATTTTTTGCAATTAAAACCATGGCCAGAAAATAAGTTTTTCAAACCAAAACTATTGGGTATACAAAATTAGTAAGCTATGAAAAAATTAATACTCACCATATGTGTAGCACAAGGACTTAAATGAAATTCCATGGTATATTCCATTAGTAAATCTTCTAAAAACAAATTAATCCGATTAGAAAACCTACATAACAATTTATCCATAAATAAACGAATTAATTAATAAAATTCATGTAAATTTATTGTTTAAAAAAACAGTCGGTTGTTTTGTTCAAAAATCCGCTTGAATTCAAATAAATTGCGTGTTGTGATTAAATGCGTTTCTGCTGTTAGTTCGACATATAAATAAAACACATGAATTTGTATACTGATTGGTGTAAGTTATCGCAAATATTCTTTAAAATATCAATTCAATTTTATAGGACGCAAAGTGTCCGTACATGAAATTGAAATTTCAAATATAACAATAGTGTAATGCTGAATATCCAAGTGTCGTAGTCACTAGCCAGTATTACACTTGTGAGTATATATGATATGAAATACCAATAAAAAAAGCGTCGTTTATTTAACTATTATGGTACGGGGTCTTTAGAGCCGCAAGTAGGGAACTTAGGGCCGCTGTAAAATTTTTTTATCTTTTTTAGGTTTTGCTTAGGCTTAGAAATAGGTTTTAGCGATGTTTATTTTTGGCTCCAAGTTCCCTCGGCTCCATCGACCCTAAACCACTATTATAAAACTGTTTTAAGCAAACCGCCCATGGAAAAGCAAAATAACCCGCTAAGGACGGTGTGCTTGAATTAGGATAATCCGTTTTTACCTGCCTCCTACCTGCCTCAATCAAAAATTTTGCTGCCTCTTACTTGCCTCCAACCCGCCTTCTACCTGCCTTCATTCTGAATTTACCTACTTTCACACTGCCTTTAACTGACTTCCAATGCAGTTTTACCTCTCTTCGACCTCCTTCCTAATATGTATATGCTTCAGCATACGTGGTAGTACCAGCTGCCTCCTACCTTCCTCCGAGACAGTTTTCACTGTCTCCGTTCTGCCTCATGGCTGCTTCCTGACTGCCTCCCAGCTGCCTTCCCCTGCTTACTATCTGTCTCCAATTTTCCGTTAGCAATTTCGAAAACCGTCCCTACTGGTTTATTCTATGTAAAGGGTGCAGAAATACATATTTTTTTACTGGTTAACAGTTAAACCCGAATTCAGTAAACAGATGTCTCATAACCCAGCCGCGGTTGGTCTTTCAATGTTTTTAGTCCCGTTTCTTACATTTAAATACAAAAAAACTACAACAATCTGAGCCCAGTCTACTTACTCACAAAACATCTTGAAATTTTGCGAAAGATTTCAGCGTGTTTTTTCAGCATTTACAAAACAAAACGTTAACGCGTTACAACTGGTTAGATGTGCGGTTAGACGTAGAGTAACTGATTTAAAATTGGCCAGCCTTAATTTCGGTCATAGGTTGTTATTTTGCCGTGCGGAAAGTTATGAAATAAACTGCGTATGGCTGGATAGATGACTTCATCGTCTATCCAGTCGCACGCAGTTCATTTCACAATTATGCGCATGCTAAAAATAATAGCCGATGGCTCGAACTAAGACTGGCCGAATTTAAGTCAGTTACCCTACGATAATCGCGGTAATGCAATGACTGTTTTTTAGTAAACTTCGTCCGTCTTTACTTTTTTTACCTACCGATTTCCGTGAGACCCTGCTGACCAGCTTGGCAGCGACTCAGCTTAATCATGAGAAAAAACCAAACTCCGGTTGCACGCATACTTCAAAAATAACCGAATGCTGAAAAACAAATTAAAATTTCAATATATGCATGAGTTTTTTTTTTCAATATTTAGTCTATTTTCCCGCTGTCATAATAAATAGAGTTTTTTGGTTCCAAGAAACTATTGAAACTCTTAACTAAAAAATTCTTGAACAAAAACTTTTCAAAAAAACAAATTTATTTTTATCGCTACTGTAAGAAGGAAATTCTGAAAAATAAAATTTTAAGACATACATGTGTTTTTTTCATTTTTTGTTATACTTTCTTCTTTTCATTATTAATGATTTTTACCAGAAAACTTATTACCGGAAATTTTTTTAAAAAACAATATTTCAAAAACACAAAAACATCTTATGTTATTCCTAAAACAATAACCGATATAAAAAACATTTTCAATTGATAGTTTTTTATATGTTTAGTCTACTTTTTCGTTGTCATCACAAATGATTTTTTCCAAGAAACTTATTACAGGAAATTTCTTCAAACAAAAAAAAAACATTTAAAAACCGCAATTTTATCGCTAATCAATCTAATTGCAAACAATTATCAACTGGTTCTTTCACACGCAAAACTTTTTAAATTGTAAACGCGTTTCATTTTAACATCATCAGAACAAAAAATATCGAACTGCGTAAGTTGCCAATTTTTCAACTAATAACTATGATTGTCGCAATAAAAATGAACAAAAGTGCCTAAATAATTTCGCAACCACATAATGTCACATTAAAAATATTTAGCAGCAAATTGTAAAAATTCACATATCGTTACCGATAACACATAATAATCACCTCATCAGGAAACAAAAATTAAGAAACTCGTTTAAGTTGCGAATATTTGACAAAAATTACTGTAGCATCACTTAGTAAATATAGTATGTATGTATAAAAAATTAAAAAAAAAGATAAATAAACAAATGGATTAAAAAAAACGTAGAAAATTATTTGTCAGCCGTATGGCTGACACGGGCTACTTGTTCTTAAAAAAAACTTACATATAAAGGAATTTTGTTAGTTCAATCTGCAAAATTTTAGGCCAGTCTTGCCACGATCATCTGGATTTTTCAGCCCGTAAACAATGAAGTCCGATAACTAAGAAAAATGGAAGAAAATAACCATAAATATCGTCTCAACCCGGACGATTTGCAATTTTATCTTACACACAATAAAGATACCAATTCTTAATACCGTAAATAAGAAACTTGGAAAGAAAAAATAATGGAACTTCAAATACTAAATTAATATAAGTGGTTAAGGGATAGGTTTAGGCGTACTAATTATGGCCTATAAACGATGGTAATTAATTAAATATTTAAAAATGACACCTTAAAAATTTTGGTGGGTACCTTGTGGGTTTGAAAAATAGTAAATTAAGTCAAAAATAATAATTTAAACATCAGCGTGTTGAGAACTTTCATATGGGTACAAACAAGACGATATTATAATAAAATCATCCCAAAAAAATTCCAGGGGGTACATTGATGGGAGCAAAAACAGGTTATTACTGAACAAAATTTTTAAAAAAGTATATATTTTTGAAGTGATTGTGTCGAGAGCTTTAAGATGAGTATAAAAACGACACTTAAAATGAAAAATTGACAAAATTATTATTTTTTAAATTTGGGGGTATTGAAATGGATAACTGTAAAAATATTAATCTAAAATTAATAAAATCAGTACGCATAGAAATAATAGAAATAAAAAAGCAGCTTCTTACTAATTTTGGGGGTACAAATGGGTCTTTATTTTGATTACCCGACAATTAAGAGCGAATTTTTGATACTTTAGAGAGCAGCACATAAAGAGCATAAAAATGTTGTATTATTCACTTATATAGAGAGACTGTCTTAAAAGTTAAAACTTTGGGGGTCACCCAGTGCAGTGCCTTAATGCACGAAATTGTTTTGGACAGTCACCAAAAAATAAAGGATAAAAGTCTTTCTAAACCCTATGGGTATTAAACCTGTGGCTCAAATAGGTTTTGAGCAGTGTTTAAAATAGAGCACTTGTGTACCGGAATACAAAAGATTTTTGCAAAATTCGTAAAATTGCCGCTTTTTGTCCCCTCGGGGTACCCGATCCACGTAGGTTACCCCCAAACAAATTTTGTAACCTCAAGAAAATATAGAGAATATGCAAAGATTCATACGTAAGGATTCATGTGGTAAAAAGTTAGAAATTAGGCTGAAAAAAATTGGGGGTTTAGGGCTGAACCCCCAAAATTTTGGAAAAAAAATTTTTTTCCAGGAGGTAGCGAAAAGTAAGGACCTTAACGTGAGATATTTGCATATTGATTGCGGCACATTCGAAAGTTATGAAAGCTCAAACAAAAATTTTTTTGTCAAAATTTTCAAGTATCTCTAAAAAAACAGGAATAGTTAATCAATTAATTTGAACAAAAGTTTAATAAAGTTGTAATGTATGCCATGTATATTTTATAAAAAACGAAAAAAAACAGCGTGGTTCAGCTAAGTAATAGAATAAAGTATTTTTAAGTTTAATTTAAGTTTTTAAAAGGATAAAAAGTATGGAAGTTGTTAGGTATTCATCCTTTTAAGTTGCGAGTGGCGTAGTTAATTTCTTAAGTAATTAATTAAATGTGCAAATGCGCACGCGGAGCAAACTAAGAAAGAAATTTAAAATATGCACTAAGTGAGAAATTATTACACCGTGCGTAATTAATTAATAAAAGAATTACATAAATATATATATATAAATACGTACGTTTGTTTTGTTTAAAAATGTTTAATTGTTAAATAAAGAATGTTTTAGAACGGTCGTTAATTTATTCTGCTATAATTCGCTACTGCCGAACTTTAAATAAGTACTATAAATCAAGTGTTAACAAACACATCAGAAGTATTTTGATAAAATGTTTCTGCGGAATATAAACTATTCATTACAAGAAAATTAAAAAAGTAACATTTGTTTTAAATTCACTAAAGGTTTAATATTCATTCTATATTATACCATTTTATATTAGCGCCAAGACTTAAATTCAGTCAGCCTTAATTTCAGACACAGACTATCGCTCTCCAATAGTGCTCTCCACACATAAAATTATGTGAATAAACTACTAAGTACACTAAGATCACTAAATACAGAATAATAGCCATATGCAGTTCATTACATAACTTTTGCGCATGGAAAAAAAACAGCCGGTGGCAAAACTAAGGCTAGCTGAATTTAAGTCAGTTACCCTATATTTCATATTTTGGAATTCAAAAACTGGCTTAAAAAAATGTTCTATAAACAAATCAGTAACATGGGAAATTTTATCCTAAAATATAAATAAATATTATATGATAATCATAATGATATCATATAATTTTTATTTGGTGAACCAAACTCAGTTGTACTTCCTTTATATTCAGTTGGAATGGCAATTAAAAAAAATAATGCTAACAGAAATTTCAGTAATCGAAAAGATTTAGGGTCGATGGAGCCTTGGGAACTTGGAGCCAAAAATAGGGATCTTGGAGCCGTAAGTGGGGAACTTGGAGCTTAAAGATAGGAACTTGGAGCCGAAAATAAAAATCGCTAAAACGTTTACTTAAGCCTAAGCGAAGCCTAAATCTAACCCCAAATCAATTTTTTTCTTAAAGGCTTCAAGTTCCCATCGCTCGTGGCTCCAAGTTCCCAAAAATTTTCGATGGCTCCAAGTTCCCTGCTTAAGGCTCGAAAGACCCCGTACCATCGCAAAAGCGTAATTTTTTGAAGCAAAAACATGTATTTGTAGGGTAACTGATTTAACTTCGGCCAGCCTTAATTTTGACCACCGGCTGTAATTTATGCCATGCTCAAAGTTATGTAATGAGCTGCGTATGGTTGGATAGATCGTTATGTCATCTATCTAGTCATACGCAGTTCATTCAATCTAATCTAGCCATACGCAGTAATATTATCAACATATTTTATACAACGAGCAACTGCACAAGCTAGAAGGTAATTTCACCTACGTCCACTTCAGATTAGTTCGAATTTCGTGTAAACATATGCCTGGGATAAAATCGTTCCTTTTTTCTGATCTATTTTTAGACCTTTTTTAAAATTATTTTACTGGTTTTTAGTTGAATTTTTAGAAAATAACCTTAATTCTCAGCTACACATTGTCAAAACTTTTCAATAATCCCATTGCCAAGATATAACCTTTAAAGTTTTAATTATGCACAGATTAAATATGTAAAAAAATATCTGCTAAGATTTTTTATTTATAATTTACACGGTAAATGTGAATTTTTATCGTCAGGGCTTATGTCAAATACTCTATTGCTTTAAGAATTTTAGTATGAGACTCAGTTGATTCTGCAAAAGGACATGGTTTATCAACTCTGCAAAGTGTACTCTATGGCATCATTGTAAAGTTTTAAAACATTAAAGGAGCACTGTCACCCATCAAATTCCCATACATCCTTACACAACACATTACTCCTTTAATACTAAACCTATCCAGCTGAAATTTAAAATGTCGTAGTCTTGTAGTGGAGCAGTCTAAATACCAAATTTGAATTAGCTAGGTTTAGTATTAAAGAAGAGGTTCGGTTCGGGTGATGTAGGAATTTGATTTGTGACAATGATCCTGTAAAGGCGCGCTGCGGAGCGGAGTCAAACTTTTTGTCCTCGATTTTGATAATTTTTTGTGAAAACCTTACCTCTGTCTCCAATAGCCCAGAAAATTTTTTTTATCAAAATATCTCCAGTGGTTCAGGAGATATGACCCCCCGAAAATGGCTTTTTTCGACAATTTTCTATTTGAATGATGATAAATGGGTAAAAAAAATTAAGTTACAAAATATCCACTCAAAAAAGCGGCTAGTTTCTACCTTAATTTAATACCTTCATTGTTAATATTGAAGCAGTATTTCTTGAGATATTGCGTTTCCCGTACAAAAAACCCGCAATTTTTTTGCTAAAAATATGAAGTGACGTCAAAAAATGTTGAGCAAACTTAATCAAATTCCTGCCGTCGTTTGGTTTTTTAACAAAAAAACCGGGGATTTTCTGTGCGGTAAACGCAATATCTCGACAAATAATCACCAATCTTAACAATCAAGGTATCAAATTAAAGTAGAAATTAGCCGGTTTCTCTGAGTGCATATTTTGTAACTTAAATAATTATATTCATTGAAGTACAGAATTGACAAAAAAAATCCATTTTTGGGAGGTCATATCTCCTGAACCATTGGAGATATTTTAATGAAAAAATTTTTGTAGGCTATTGGGGAAGAAGTAAGGTTTTTACATAGAATTATCAAAATCGAAAACACAAAGTTCGACTCCGCAGTGCACCTTTAAGCGTTGAATTAATAATAATAGATATATGTAAAAAAATTATGTAAAAAATAACTAAATAAAAAAGGTGCTGGAGGAGGTGTTTGGTTTGACTTGTGTTTATATATTTATTATATTATATTGTGTATTTTGTTTATAAAAGCTAAGGTCAGGTCTTCTCTTGATGGGAAGGTGTAATTCGTGTTGTGTACTGTGTAAAAGACGATTATCTTTCTCTTTTCATTGTACGGCCCCTGGTTCTAAGAAAAGCATGCCAGAGTCGACATTAGAGGTTGCAGGTTTAATTCCTTTATCGGCCGAATTTTTTAAATAAATTTGACTGTTTAATCTTTTCAACGACGGATTATTTTTGTTTCTATTTTGAGGGATCGTCTCATCGTCACACCTTCCTTGGTTTTAATTTTTTTTATTACCCAAATTATTTAACTTTTAGTTTAGAATATGATTCATCTTTAATTTTGGAACTTTTTAACTTTGGGAAAAATTCAATTAACTTAGCTTAACTTTAATTCATTTAAAATAAATGTAAATTTTTTTCGAAATTTTGATTTAAAATTTGGTAAAATTCAATTTGTATCCTATAGTTTTTTTTATTTTGATAATATTTTTCTTAAATTTTGTTTACTAAATTAAAACGCCAATATAAAGAGGCAGCATACAATTTATTTTACGTTGTTTATTTATTACAAAATATTTTACGTCTGGTTTTTTAATTGTATACGATTGATTACGATAAGTTTCAAATATAGGTTGCTTTCGACACGTCCTTCTTAATTTCTATTTTTCTGGCACTAATTTCAGCTACGACTATATGAAAAACTTATAGCTAATAGCGCCATAGTGCTGCATTTTAACTATTAACAAACCATATTTCATAAAAAAACATAACCAAAAAAGAAATCACCGGCTTTAGAAAAAACAACATCATTTTCTCTAAACAAGTGGAGGACAGCGTTGCTTTATGAAACAATAAAATTATTTTTTTTTCAAATAAATGGTTTTTCGGAGTGAACCTTCAGAAATTATAGGGTTCTTAGCTCCAGGTTTACAGTTTGCCCCAACCATTTAGCTTATGTTCCTATTTTCAGCTTATACGCATCTTTTTATATTAGGAAAAATTTTAAAAGTCACCGAAAAAGTAAAACACTAAAGAAAATCAGTTGGATGGAAAAACTAAAACTATACGCCTTTTTTCAAATATATCAAAGTGTTTAAACCAATAAATGGAGGTCACAGATTCAGATAGACAAGTTTAAAAAATAATTTTACTTTATACGTTATATTGATATTGATATGCGGAACATGCAAATGTATATTTGAATTTTATATAAGAGTATAATAGTTACATATTGCAATAAACGGTGTCCGGAAAAAACGTACCTTCTGCAAAACATCTTTGGAAAAAATATTTAGTCTTTTTAAGGTGATGTTTATGTTTTTAGCTTGATTTTAAAGTTTCGCCAAGGCTTAGGGAAAGTAAAATTTTCTTTTGTTATGAATTAAAAGTGTTTTCGAAGATATTCTTTTCAAAAATATTATATGCAGAACGTATTTCATTCTAGCGCTTAATAAGCAGCATGCTGCGCGTAAATTTAAATTGTGAGCCGGATTGTAAAAAAACGTTTACACCCCGCTTAAAAAGCGTTAAATAAAATTCAATAACAAACCGCGCAATAAATTTCACTCATTTCTAATTTTTGGAGATGATATTTCTCAGTCCGTGCTTAAATTTTTATTTTTATGTTAAGGTATATACAAATATAAATGCGTATAAACAAATAGATGATTGTTCTTAGGTGAGGCTTCAATCATTTTTGAGCTACTTTTAGAGTAATGAAACAAAAAAACCCATCACCAAGAATACATGAAAATTAATTAATAAAGAAAAGAAGAATGAGAAATGAAGAACAAATTATACGGGCTACGTGTGGATCCAACCTAAATGCATACGTATGCATATGTTTATATGCATACGTATGCATATGTTATGCATACGTATGCATAAATTCATATGCATACGTATGCATATTTTTTTTTAGTTATATGCATACGTATGCATTTTTCCGGAAAGTATATGCATACGTATGCATTTTTTTGAAACTTTTATGCATACGTATGCATTTTTTTCTAACTTTTATGCATACGTATGCATAAAAGTAACAAAAAAATGCATACGTATGCATATACTTTCCGGAAAAATGCATACGTATGCATATAAGTTGCAAAATATGCATACGTATGCATATTTTGGAAATTAAAAAAAAAAAAAGTTTTTTTTTGTTTTTTAAACAAAATATGCATACGTATGCATATTTTGCCACTTATATGCATACGTATGCATTTTTCCGGAAAGTATATGCATACGTATGCATTTTTTTGTTACTTTTATGCATACGTATGCATAAAAGTTAGAAAAAAATGCATACGTATGCATAAAAGTTTCAAAAATATGCATACGTATGCATATACTTTCCGGAAAAATGCATACGTATGCATATAACTAAAAAAAAATATGCATACGTATGCATATGAATTTATGCATACGTATGCATAACATATGCATACGTATGCATATAAACATATGCATACGTATGCATTTAGGTTGGATCCACACATAGCCCGTATAATTTGTTCTTCATTTCTCATTCTTCTTTTCTTTATTAATTAATTTTCATGTATTCTTGCCATCACTGATATTTTGTGCTTTTCAAAGAAATATTTTCCGCATACATATGGCCTGTATTAATCATTTGTTTGCAAAGGGTGGTAAGTTTAATTTTTTTTTAATTTTACCGTTAAACTCATTTTGAAAAACTAAAATTAATCACAGAAACATTAATTAATATTAGAAGCTCAAAAATGTTTCACGTTTTTTTTTATTTTGCATAAAAAATGAAACAAACCACATAAAACAATTTATTGTCTATTCTATTATCTGATGTTAAAAAATTGAAAATTTTGGTTTTTTTCAAAATGTAAAACTATGTACAAAAATTATGGGATCTTTAGAGCCGTAAGTAGGCAACTTAAAGCCGCGAACAACGAGAACTTGGAGCCCTTAGAAAAAAATTTTTGGCTTAAATTTAGGCTTCGCTTAGGCTTAGGTATACGTTTTAGCATTTAGCGATTTTTACTTTTGGCTCCAAATTCTCAACTTATGGCTTCAACAAGTTTCAGCTTCAAGTTCCCTGGCTCTATCAACCCCAAATCGCACAAAACTTACTAAACTCAAAGGCTATTTGGAAGCGAAAAATCTAAGAAGCAAAGGTTTTTGCATAATATCCGTAAACAGATATTAATTTTAATCAATGACTCTTTATTTTTTTTGCTTTTTTTTTAAAAGATAAATCAATTTTCAATTTCCTTTTGTTATAATATTCATTTTATTTTTTTCATTTATAGCAATTATATAATTAACGAAATAAACAAAAATGGTTTGCGATTATTTCTAAAAATATAGGCAGAATTAAAAATAATTAGGGTAACTGACTTAATTTCGGCCACTTTTTTTATTTTTTTGAATAAGTTTTTTCTGGCTTTTTCAATTAAGCCAAAATTTGGCCTAAAAATCAAACAATAGCTATATTTGTTTTTCCAGTGCAAAATTTGAATATTTTTGTTACACTTAAAAATCAGTGAAGGTTTAAACTTTTTTTTAAAGTGGCCGAAATTAAGGCGCGTGCCATTTATTTCGGCCACCTACAAAAAACTGGCCATAACTATTGCTTAAACGAACAATAAAAATTTCTAAAGGTTGCAAAGTTACCCTTAGGTATTGTTTTTGGTACATATAACTTAATTTTTCCCGTTTGCGAACTTTAATAGTTATTAGCAAGACTTTAAATTATTATGTCAAAACCTTAAAAAAACAAGTTTTAATAATTTGTATTTTTTGTTCAATTTTTATTTTTGGCTTAAAAAACGTCAAAATAAAGTCAAACGAGCAAAAAAAATTCTTTATAAATACGGTAGTACAATGATATTTAAAAACAGCAAAAAACGGCAGGTTCTTTCACCTAAATTTTCAGGTGGCCGAAATTAACGGAATCTTAAAATGCGCAGTTAGTTAAACGCATTGCCAAATGATTTTGAAGAAAATATCAAAACATGAAAATTAACAACTTTGAGCCTTAAATAGAAGATATTTTAAGGTTATATATTGCTTCGTTCTAAATTTGATGCAGTTTAAACACAAAGAAAAAATTAGGAAAATCACAAAAAATTCACTTTTTGTATGAAAATGTTGATAATGTAGAATAACAAAAATAAAAAACTTTTGCAAAAACACTTTATTCAACATTAGTCCAGTTACTTTTGTGCTAGTTCTTTTGTGTTTTAAAAATAAGCCAATTTTGTAACACCCTCAATTGGTGGCCGAAATTAAGGCGTGGCCAAAATTAAGTCAGTTACCCTAATATAAATTCAAATAAAAATTAAACATTTGCTATTTGAAGGGAACTTTTTTATTTTCAGTAACGTTTTAATTATAAATCGACTGCTTAGCACTTCTTAAAAATCAGTTGTTTGTTCATACAATACAATACAAATAAATTTATTTTTTTAGTATAAAAATTACTACAAAAAAAGAATTTAATAAAATAAATTTAATCATAAACCTTACAAAATTCGCTGAGATCAATTTTATCAAGCAAGCATTAAAAATTTTAATGATTTAGCACTAATAACACCTTCAGACAATTTGTTCCAAATTTTAAAATTTCTTTGTGAAAAACTAAATTTACGACAGTCTAGCTTATATTTTTCGTTGTTAATTTAAGTTTAAACATATGACCACGCATTTAATATAAGTTATCGTCAAAACTGAAAAATTCATTAAAATTTAGATCAACATTTTTGTTCACAGTATTATAAACCATACATAAGTCAGCTTTTATACGGCGCAATTCCAGCGAATCAATATACAATGATTTTAAGCGTAAATTGTAGTCAGAATATGGATTATTGCAACGTCGACAAATATTTCAAATTATGTTTTATTTGACGCTACTTGATGGCTATTTTGCTATTAAAACTAAAAATAACGTAATTATTAATCAAAATATATTACAATTTAAGATGGAAGAAAAATAGAAATTTTTAATAAAATGTGATTGTATTTTTAAATTTAGTTTGCTTAATTTTGTGCTTTATAAATCTAGCTGAAATTATGTTTAGTGCAGTATTTAAAAAATAAATGTACTATTTCGTAACAAAAAATGTTAGAAAAAAATCGAATTTAGTTGCTAAAACAATAAACCATAATTAACTTAATTTATGAAATTTAAATGCAGAAATTCAAATTTAATTTATTATAAGTGACGCATTTTGATAAAATTTGGTGTAAAAAATGACTGTTGCCAAAACATTTAATTTTAAATTTGGTTTAATTATGAAGAGTATTAAACTAATATGACTATATATTTTTAATGTTACCATCTTGTAGAAAAATTTGAGTTACACATATGAACACATGAAACGTAGCAAAATATTCATTTAATTTTTTAACGTAAAAGGTTTTCCCAAAAGCGTTTATTTTACAATATTTAGCAAAACTTAAAAGAGTCCGCATCTTGGCTAGTTGGTAGTTACAACCGCATCTGTTGCACGTCATTTATTAAAGTCAATTGCCCTGTAACAAAAAAAGTAAATAAAATATTGGCCGCAGACCAAAAAATATTCGATAATTAAAATTAAAGAAACAAATGGTCAACCAAGTTAACAATTATTAGAGTTTAAAAAAGGTAATAATAATCTATGTTTTTCAAAATACTCTCTACATTTTGTATCACTTTATTTTGTAATTATAGGCAACATACAATGTTTTCTTGTAATGTTATTATTTTTTTTGTTAATTTTTTGCACAACAGCTATTTCTTGACATTAAAACATAATAAAAAAAATATAATAAAAGAAATAAAATTTTATTTTCACTAAGCATTTTGATTTGCATTGAAATCAATATTGATATATATATATTTAATTTATTCCAATGCAATGTTATAGGTTCTAACAGTGATGTGCTTTTTTTATCCTGGAACTGGAAATGTCCGTATAACTTAGTACAATAAAATATGTCTCAAAAATATTAGGACGTTGCATTTCGCAATTTATGTTACTATAGCATTACTAATAAAGCCTATAACTGCTAAAGCTTTTCTCATTCACGTTATATGCTTAAATCGTTTCCCTTTGATTTTTGTATAAATCATCGGTTCCGTTAAGGAGACTCAAAACATAACAGCTTAAATCTCGAGTTCGACCATCAATACGCAGAATTTTGAACAGGCTATGTATATCTTTTATTCATATTATTTTCATATTACCGTTTAAAAACGTACAAATATATTGTGCCTAATTTTCTTAAACTATAGCTTGTAAAAAATTATGCGTGCTTAAAAAATTTAAGAGAGCCTAACTTCACAACAAAAATGGTGGATTTATGCAATAATGTTTATTATTGTACTGATTATGATTCAATTTACAGGAAATACTTAGGATTGCACACAGTAAGAGTGGTTTATTTTTTTTACTATAATTTTAATACTTGCTGCAGTGCATTTGAACGCGCGTAAGCTTTAACCGTGTCAACCATTTTAATTGGCAAACTGGAAAGTACACCGACACCGTCCACCGACACCGACCACCTTTGCTGCAAATTATTATTTCTAAGCCTAAGCAAAACCTAAAAATTCAAATAAAATTACGGTAGAATTTGGTCGGTGTCGGTGTACTTTCCAGTTTGCCTTTTAATTAGTTGGCTAACTCGACCGTCGGCAGAGAAGAAAACGTTCGCTTGATTTATGCTGTAGTGTGCGTGCGTATCAAGTGTTCGTTCCCATTTTCTGGCCCAAAAAAATTTGGAAGAGCATCCAGACACAATTTATGCTCCCATTCCATTTATTAAAAAGCAAATCTGAACTAGTATTGGCGTTGATTGAGGGTCAATGGACCCGAGAGAAGTTGAAGCTCGAACTCGGAGCCAAAAATAGGGAACTTGGAACCGTAGATGGGGAACTTGAAGCCGAAAGTAAAAATCACTAAAACCTATGCCTAAGCCTAAATGAAACTAAATCTAAGCCCAAGCCAATTTTTCCTTAAGTGCTCCAAGTTCCCATTGTTCGCGGATCCAAGTTCCCAAAAATTTCCAACGGCTCCAAGTTTCCTGCTGACGGCTCTTTGGCGTTTACAACCACGCAACAGATGCACCTTGCATGACTTTACCTGTAGACATTATAATTATTGCATAAATCAACCGTTCTGTTGGTAGGATGCTTAAAAAAATTCTGTCGGGCATCATTTTTGCATAGACTAGAATGCTAAATAATGCAGCATGATACAAAGTAAATAATCAGATTTTTCATTCAATGTACCTGATTGTAATTTGTTTTTTAGATATAATATAAATTAAAATTTATCAAATAAATTTGTATTTTTATGCAATTCAGTTTGATAGTAATAATACAGTGCGAATTCAAAATTTTTATGCAAAACTTAAGCAAAATTGTTTAAGTCTCAAAATTAAAATCTCATAACAGAAACAAATTAAAATTAACAAAACTCTTTGTTAAGAAGAAACTCTTTTAACAAGAAAAAAAAAACAAAATGTTGTTTTTCCGACGCTTAAAAAGTCAAACCCTTGGCACTTCATTTTCGGGACTAGCCCCCACCCAGTCGAAAGTTTGCCCGAACCAACAATGAAGATTTTGGCCGATTGCCGACGTCGGACAGCAGAATGAGTCAAAATTTATACAGATCTATGGGTTATTTCAGTTTAAAATATTGCATTTTTCAAAAATGTAAAGAATCCCGTCACTTATAAAACAACTGCTACTGCGACTTATTTTGTTAAAACCAAACAAACTTAGAACATAACCGCAGTCGAAATAACTTTTAATAGTTCCGACTCAATCTGCAGCAACACACCACTGCTTCTTTAGTAGCAGACGTGCCGAAGATTCAGATTACGTCTGAAACGGGTTCCTGTCATATTATGACTGATACATTATACGGCCGTCTGCCAATTTTAATAATCTTTACATTTAACATATGAGCTAAAATTGATGCCTATCCCGTGCGTCATACGCCACTGCAAGAGTGCAACTTTTTTGATTATATATCATCCTGCAACTGTAGTAAATATTTTAAGTATAAACAAACCGCATGGGATTAAAAAAAATATTATATAACTATTTTGTTTATATTCTAATATACTTTTTGTTATAGTAATGCAGTTAGCTTTTGTAATCCAGAACATGCAGTATTAATACTAAAAAAGTACGAATAAAAGGCCAAGTAAAAAAAAATTAACAACAATTTTATGTGCACAAAGAACCTTTAAAATTTAACCTGGGAGAGGGGGTGGGGCTGCAAACGTTTTGAGTTTTTATGAATTTTTGGGGTTTAAGAGTGATTGAAAACTAAAAAAGGCAAATATCATCAAGAATACAACCATGGTGGCGTGTAACGTTATGCAATCATACAAAAAACCCACCGCCAAAGAATATAATATTATAAAGCTGCACAAACTAGAAAAAAAATGGTTGAACGCAGCGTTTGATCTTCTCTCATAAATTAAAATTCAAATTCATTATATTAATTCTATTTTAGTCTGCATAAAAAGACGATTTTGTCATTTTAGACCTAAATGGTGATTTCTACTAATTTCTGTATTTAAAATCTTTGTTATATATTATCTATTATGCTTAAATAATAACTCAATTCTTATTACTACAAATTTTCACAATTTTAGTGTTTTTGCTGAACCATATTTTATCTAAGTGATTTAGGATCGATGGAGCCGAGGGAACTTGGAGCCAAAAATAGGAAACTTGAAGCCAAAGATAGGGAACAAAAATTAAGTTGAGAAATGGGAGCCGAAAATAAAAATCTTTAAAATTTTTACCTAAGTCTAAACGAAGCCTAAATATAAGCCCAAACCAATTTTAAGTTTTTATTGTTCGTGGCTCCAAACTCTTTAAAATTTCTGATGGCTCCAAATTCCCTGCTTGTGACTCTAAAGACCCCGTACTATACTATCTAAGTTGCTACAATAACGTTGAGGTGCGGGTTTTTACTGATTTTTAAACAAATCTTTGATTTGCCACCTATTAAAAAAATTTTTGCTAAAAAAGAGCACAATGATAAAATAAGAACAATATGAAAAATAGGAAGATGGAGTTACAGTCAGAAAAATAATTTTGAATGAATGAAATGCTAAAAAAGACAAGGGCAAGCAATGATATGATTTCCAAAATTTGCGAATAAGTATTTAAAAGAATGCTTTCGACATGAGGTCGCTAATAAAAAAAACTGTAAATAAAAAAAGAGCACGCCAGTATGGCAGTAGTTTCAGTTTCCCTTTGGGATTCTTTCCGCTGGAAATCGGCAGAGAGGATTCCGCGCCAGTGCTCGACTGTGCTAAACATAGCGACGATCGGCAGCGAGCTGCGGAGTTCAACATAGTGCAGCACTGACGTGGAATCCCTTCTGCGGATTTGCAGCGCTTTTTGGTCGAAAAAATCCCAAAGGATTAAAAAAAGATGCTTTAACGAAGGAGAAAAATAAACAAGTGGAAGATCTCGTTGAATTCCTCAACGATGGTAAAAAAATCGTCTAATTTTCTGAACATTTTCGAGTTGGAAACAAATCAAAAAGATTTCCGAAGCTTCTAAAATTTAGGTTGGGATCGAACACAATATAAAAGCCAACTGAAGAGCTATGTATAAACTTGTCAGATGTGAAGGGAAACTCAGGCGTTCCGATAAGTTTGATGGAGTGTTCGTTTGTCCTTTTCTTACGGATGATCAAAAAATAAAATAAAAAAATTGTAATAAAATAAAAAAAACAAATAATAGAAAAAAATAAGACAAAACGTGTAACAATAAGTTACACCAATAAGTTCGTTACACCAATAAGAAAAACTCTGTACTTATTTTTCATAAGGCTCAACAGAGCTTATATCTTATAGCGAAAAGCGCAAAAAATCCCTAAACGAACCACATAGATTGTTAAGTCTCTGGCGAGGACGATATTTACAGTAAATTATATGTAATGACGATAACGGAAACACGGTTTTACCACATATTAACAGACAAAATGACAAAATGATTAATATACTAGGAAACAATCATGTTTTTAGACATGATCGGGCAACAAATGAAGGAGGAGGATTGGTATATTCACGAAACAAGAAACTAAATTTATTGCTAATCAATTTAAAAATATTGAAAAAGTAGTTATCGAAAAAAAATGTCTAAGAATCTTAAATTAGAATAATTTGCTTTTGTAGAAAACGCTAAATAAACCAAACTGATGGTTTGCTTATTTGTTTATATGATTTGATATGATTCGTTTATAACTAGCGACTTTAATTTGACTGATTTTGACTACCACTATTTTGAAATACAATCATAATAATCAAAATGAGAAGGGCTATCCCAGGGTGTTTAAAAGTCAACTAAAAACCAAAATTTTTTAGATCTTGTTTTATCCAATGACTAAGTAATTCTACAAGGCTTTAAAATTTTTCTCTGTATTTTGACATTGAACCATGTGGTCTAGTTTGTAGTTATGCTGAAGATATTTATTTAAATATTTTATTAAAAGTTCAAAAAAGTAAATTGGCAAGCACCTCAAAACCCCAAAAAATGGCAGCTTTTAATTTTAAAACACCCCCATTAATTCAATTATTTTTAAAAAAATTTTTAGAAAAAGTTGTTTTGACAAATTATTTGAAATAAATTAGTATTAACAAAAACTCTAATAAACAATAAAATACAACAAAAAAATACCAATTTTTTTATTTATTGATCACATTTTTGCTTACTGCTATACTTTTATGGCTATATCACTTAACTGTAAAATGTTTTTGGTAAAGGTTTTTTTATATTTAAAACCAAACCAAATAATTATGGAGTATATGACCATCAAGACAAAGCTTTATAAGATAAAAAAATCTATATGTAAGGTAAATCTTTATAACTTTCAGTAAAGAACAGAATATAAACGTAAGGCTTAATTAAAAAAAATGATGCAACATGCAGGTTTCTTTGCCGTTTAAATAAAAAAAAACAATAGAAAAACCTAAAATTTTATATGATAAAATTCTGTTTTTAAATTTTGGAAATTTAACTGGTTGTAAGTTTAGTGTTTAAGGTTAAAAATGATTAATTTTTAGATTCTCAAGCGTGCAGTCATTCATTCCTAAACAAAGAAAACCCAGCAATAAATAAATAAAACGGCTTTTTTTGACCAGACAGCGGTGTAACATTTCAAAAAAATAATAATCACCTCTTTGAAAGTTATATTTTAAATTTTTTTTATCTTCAAAATGCTGTGCCGAGACAAATTTTATTTGATTGCAATACTTCTCAAAAAACTATATTATTCTCCAAACCTCGCAAAAATATTTTGCTACAATACTTACAACGGTTAAAAAGACAATGATAGTTTATTTATAACTAAAAAATTTGGTAAAATAATTACCCTGCAAATTGACAAAAAAATAAATTTAAAAAAAATGATTTTTTTTCTATATTTGGTCATGAAACAAATTAAATGATTAAACTTATCTTTTTTTAATAAAATTTCCACAGTGTGTTAACTTTTAATATTTTGATTTTTTCAATCTTTAACTAATTTTCAAAGAATAGTTTGATTAGATTATTTGCTTGACTGGAAGGTAAGACTTTTATTTTGCTTTATACTTTTTTACCTTTTAGAAATATTAGAAATTAAATAACTTCTTAATTAACAGATTCTACTGTATGCCTTTTTTAATAAAAATAAACTTACTGCTACCCTAAAACTTACTAAGCACATTTTATTACTAAATTTTAATGAAAAAAAAATGAAATATTAATCTCACTTTTGGAGAACTAGTAGCTGAGAAAATTGATTTGAATATACTCAAAAATAAATCATTCAAGAATTTTATGTTGGCATTTTTTTGTTTGCAAACTAAAAAATTTTAAGCGCAAAATTCATGGATAAATTTTTTTTACATAATACTGTTAAATAATTATATTTATTTTAAATATTTCATGTTTAAACATTTAAAATATTTTATACTTTGGATTCAACAAAAAACGTAGAATACTCGGCAACCTTGTATGTGAAAAAATTCCATCAAAGAATTTTGCGCTCGCAGTTTTTTTGTTTGCAAATTCTGGGTTACCATGTAGAATAATCAACAATAATCCGTAGAAAAATATCATGTAAATGATTTTACAAACTGTAGATTATTCCACATGTTTAGTAGATTTTTTACATGATGAAAAGTTTACACTGTGGAATAATCTACGTACAATTAAAACAATTGTTTAACACACAATCGGACATTCTTTTCTCAGGATTCTTGCAACAACTGTTTAACATACGGTGGTTACATTCATTTGCACTTATGGATTCTTGCCTTTGTCTACAAATAGTATAAAAATAGTTATTAAAAATTAGGCACAAAATTCAAAAATTTTTACCCAGTATCTGTTCGATTGATAACTTGAGCTTAGAGCTTGTTTTTTTAATCAAAGTCTTTTAAATTGTTTTTTGGGCTTGTGAAGTTTTGCCGCGTATTATTTTAAATTACAAGTGCACATTTTTGTAACATCATCATTTGTATTAATTTGTCCAATATTTTTTATAAGTTTTTTTTTAAAATTTAGTCTGTATATTTTCGTTTCGCTTAACTTGATAAATTTATAAAAACATTAATGCAATCGTTCTTAAACTGTGTTGCCTCATTACAATCCAATTGAAGAATTATTTATTTTATGGCGCAACAATCAGTTATACACAGCAAAATTCATCTTCACGGATTAAGATCGATTCAACTGCAGAAACAAATTCGAATACTATCCATCACCACCGTTTATTGGATTATATATTTATTATTTTTATTTGACTCACTATTTTAATATTTGTTAAAACAAACGTAAAAAAGGTTCAGCATTTGATTTTTATAATTAAAATATAAAGCACATAGAACTTAAGACAATAGAAGTGCATATAATTTTGGTTTTAGGCTAAGCAATATTTTTGTATTATTATAAATTGTTAGTTTGAAGTTTTTAAGGATTTTAAAGTGGATGTTTTGAGTTCAGGGATGATAATAAATGAACTTTTGTTTTTATATGCAACATTTTTGAAACGCAAAACTTTTTATGTCAATCAACGATTAAATTCAAAAAATCAATTAAAAAATTGTCTGGGTTGGCAAGATTTAGAATATAACAAAACTAAAACTTATAATGTACATTTTCACGGTGATAGTTAAAGAAATTACCAATAAAATTTGATCCGCTTTTTTTAATTGAGTTTGAACGTAAAAAGTATTTAACACTCGCACTTTAAATGTAGGGCAAAACCAAACTATAATTTGAAAGTAGTTAATGTTGTTTTGTGTCTGTTTTTTAACAAAAGTTTTAAAAATCTTTTCAAATAAATTAAAATCTAAACAAAAAGATTAATGGCAAGATACGAATGAATAAAATCTTTTCGTATGTTTGTTAGTCCATGGCTATAATATAAAGGCTGTGGCAAAAAACTTCCGTAAATTGTATCAAAGCAGCAATCAATTAGATTATCTCTTCGGTAAGTAGCAATTTAAAATGATAAATAAAGCTGATTATTGCACCAAAATGTTATCTTCAGGTATTTAAAAGATCACACAAAAATACGTAATTTTTTATTGTACGTCGAAAAATAGACGCGCGTTTATCAGCTTAATAATTAGGAACAGTTGGGTTTTATTTTAAGTTAATTCCTTTCGGCCACAGTTGTGTTTTGTTTTCACAAGTTCTCTTCTTCTTTATTTTTTCCGAAGAAAAATTTAGTGCCTACTTTCACTTGGAGTTACGCAAAACCTTTTTATAAATAATATTTTTCAACATTTGAAAAACACCTATTTAGCTGTCTACATCAGTCAAACACTGTTTTTTTATTTTTAAATAAAGCAAAACAAAAAAGCAGGCGATTTTGTACTTTTTCACATATCCCATGTACTTCCTAACACTAAATTGACACTAAATATTTACATCATAAAAAACTATATATACTCCATCTGATAGAGCGGCAGAGCTCTGTATGTAATTACCTTGAAGTGTTAGTTTTAAAATAAGTTTGACGTATTTTAGTTGTACATATTTTAAATTTAAAGTCGTTGGATTTGAAGGAACTTGGAACTAGACGTAAACATAGTGATGAACAAAAAATACACAAAAATATTTACCAAAAAAATCAAGTTTGACATATCAATAAAATTTCGGCAGCTAAATTTAGTTAATACAGTGCAAATGCCCGTTTAAAGTTTCAATATTTGGACAATTTTTTTTACAAATTATGTATTCGACCAGGATAAGCTATGACTAAAATTAAAATGAAAAATTTTTATGTAACAGAAAAAAATAATCAGAAGAAACACCAAAAGAATTTTGCTATCATCTGTTTTTGCTAGAAATCGAAATTATTTTAATTTTATGTAATGAAGGTGAAAAAAAATTCCAAAATAAAGAAAATAAAACAAAAAGTTCATAAAAAGCTTTTTTAGCATGATATATTTGTTAATAATATATTTTTTAGAAATTGAAAATATAATTAATCAAGTAAAATTTAGCATTCTTTATTTAAATTCTGCATATAAACAATGAATATGAATATGAACAATGAATATGTGCTTTAAACATGAAAGTCAAATTTGCCATATTCATTACGTTACATTCATAACCTAAGTATTTCCAGTAATTGTTGATGTAAATCCGCAAATATAATTTCACCATATACAGCTACATAATAATAAACATAAACTATGTTATATACCACCCACTACACTACGGAAGCTACCGTACTTCCTGCCTCTTTTTTAGTATATGCAAATTATCTTACTAATTCGTTTTAGCGGATAATTTGCGTATACTAAATTAATGGTCTGCATGAAATGTAGCATCTAGTATGTGCGGCATACTTGATTTTTATTATAGTTTGGTATCGTGCAAGCTGACTATAGTTGACTTGATTCTACTGAGTCTGCTTTTAGTTTCTTGGTTTTAAAAACTATTCTTATTTTTTGAATAACTTAAAAAAACTTATACGTTTTAGCAATTTTAAACTTATAGTTTAGCAGTTTTAAACTTATGGTTCCTAATTCCCAGATCCATGCCCCCCATTTTTAGCTCCAAGTTCTAATTTAAATCGGCTCCAATTTTTAGAATTATTTAAATAAGCGTTTTGTATGATCAAAAAAATAACATTATAAATTCATTTTCCACAAAAAACTTCAAATTTTAAGTTCATGAGCTAATGTTATTTTAAAGTGTTTTTAAGATAAAAAATCATGAAAATAGTTTCACGACAAGGTTTGCAAGTTGTAAAATATATAAAAAAACATAATTATGACTAAGTATTTATTAAAGTTCATTCCGAGAGTCAACCACTGGAAACTTTTTCAAAATGTCTATTACTGACATTTAATGTGAAGCTAAAAATTTTTTTACTTAAAATAATGTTTAAGGTTATGACATGTTTTTTGATCTTTCTAAACTTCAGTAGAAAATATTTTGTAAAACGTTTTTAAAATAAGCTATGACCTTTTTGGGCCCGTTATAATCATTATTTTTTAGACTATATTTTCTAGTTTATATTGAGTTTATATTTCAGACGAATTTAACAAGATTTTTATGCCGTAGTTCATCAAGATAAGCAACTGCCTAAAAGGCAATAAACATTCCTAAACTATGTTCGAAATCCGCAGATTTACCATTACCAAATTTACTATAAAATATATAAAATATTACTTTTATACAAAAAGCATTTCTTATTTCTGATAAATACGGAAATAAGTTACACAAAGCCGTCTTACCTTTTTCGAAGGTAAAATATGTGATTTAAACATGAAAAAGAGTTTAGTGTTGCAAAGAATGCATAATTGTTATGTATTCATGCCACTGCATAACGTTTTGTTTGGGTTGTAGTGGGTTTTCTCATATCTGACACCTGACAGCATTTTTAACCACTAAGATTTTTTAGGAGCGTTTAAATCTGCGTTTAAGTCGCGATAAAATCAAAAAGTGTTAAATTATTCTTAAACAAAAAAACTGTAATGTTTAGTTTGTGAAATATATTTTTTTGACTGCAAATTTTAGGAAAAAAGCAGGAGAGATAAATTATTGTGAATATTGTTTTTAATTTTATTATATTATATTATTGTAGCAGACAGAAAAACCATTAAAACCACTAAATCTACTCAATAAAGCTATTAAATTCTTATAGCAATATTAAAATAAACAGTGGTCGGGAATCTATTTTATTATATATTAAATTATAAAATACGCATAAAAAAAGTATTACTAAAAATCAAGTTATTTATAATTTATTATTTTTATCTTTCATCTATACGTTAGTTAACAAAGGTTAAAATTTTATCAGACCAAAAAAACTAACCGTACAAAGCAATACCAGCCGAAAGACCAAACGCACAGACAAAAAGAAAAACAGGAAAACCTCAAAATAAGCGATCACATTTACACTGTCAATTTAAAACGGTGATAGATAAAAAACGTCACAATTGCCAGATTGCTTCATCAATCGGGGTGAAGTTTATCTGGGGGCATCTTTAAAATGTTATCGTTGAGACGAAACAGCAGGGAATGCTTCACGGGAGGTTAAAAACGCTTTTTCACTTGATATAAGTTTTAAATATAATACGTAATATTCGTACTGCATTTTACTGAATTGATTTCTGAATTCTACTTTAACAGCGGAAAGAGCAATAAATTGCTTAAAAACACCAACGAACTTGCGCTGTTTGCTTTTATCGTATATTTATTCATTAAGACATTATGCAATTTATCCAAATATAATATATAACGTATAAAACATAAACAAAGCTTTTTTTCACGATTAAATACCGAAAATGTCGTTTTTAAGATGATTAAATCAGGTTCATTAAACGAAGAATTTCTTGACTTTTTTTATGCACAGAATTTCTATGGACCTATGTACCTAGCATAACAAAAATGGGATCGGCGGTCCCACCACAAATCAAAGTTCCTGTCAAAATGCTTTTTTTGGTATTATTTCTGAAACTGAAAATACTATATACAAATAAAACCTTCACTTGATAAATTTTAGTGGTCTTTTTGTATTTAATTAAGCATAACAAAATATTTTTTTTTCTGATTAACCAAAAAAATTTACATATGAGAAAACTTAGTTACGCTTAATATAGCTCTAAATAATGGTCAAAAGTTAACAAAAATACTCGAAATTGTTTTAATATAGTTGTTTAATCTTCTGTTTTCGAAAAAATTTTGTAAAAATCATTGGTTTCATAACGAATTCTGATTTCGCGGCGGAACCGCAGACCCAAATTTTCGTAATCCTAGGTAGGTTCATAATATAACCTAAGTATCATCGCTTTAATTAATATTGCCATTTTTATTACTGCATTTTCACAATTTTTCTTTACTTTTTCTAAATTCACTTTCAGATTTCAGGTTCAATGTAGCCGAGGGAACTTGGAGTGGAAAGTAAAAAACTTGGAGCCGGTCTGAAATGGAAAACTCGAAGTCGTAAGTTGGGAACTTGGAACCAAAAGTAAAAGCCGTTTTCAAAACCTATAGCTAAGGCAAAGCCAGGTGTGGTGCGGACTGCGGAGTCAAACTTTTTGTCTCCGATTTTGATAATTTTTTTGTGAAAACCTTGCCCCTGCCTCTGCCCCCAATATCTCCAATGTCTCCAATTTTGATAATTTTTTGTGAAAACCTTGCCCCTGCCCCTGCCCCCAATAGCCCACAAAAATTTTTTCAACAAAATATATCCAGTGGTTTAGGAGTAATGATCCCCCAACAATGGCGTTTTTCGACAATTCTGTGCGTGAAAGATTGCTCAATGGGTATAACAATTTTCGTTACAAATTATGCACTCAAAGAAAGCGGCTATTTTCTACTTTAATCATGGGTAGTGTGGGAGCGCCACGGGGCAATTTAGCCCCACGGCGCCGCGCCAACCATAATTAGAGAACGTTAGTAAATTTTGAAATTTATGTTCATCTCCTTCTTCTTCTTAATATTATTCTAACGCTCAACTCTTAAAATCAATATTCCTCCTTCGTTACTGATTGATCAAAAATGAACATGGGCTCATTGGAAAAAAAAGAATTACGCAACTTTCTTAGGAGCCACTTTTTTCATTTAGGTCCTATCGATTTATTGATCAAAATAATAAACTGAAAAAGAGCAAAATAAAACTTCTAACCGCACAATAACAGCCTTTTGGTAACAATTAGGATTGTACAGAGCAGACAGCGGACAGCTCCTCATAGAAACTGCACAATAACAGCAGGCGGATGTGCTTGGTTGCTATTGGTGGCGGAAACCGCACAGCGCCATCCACTTCAACCGCGCGGAAAACGGCAAAAACAATAAAATATTTTTTGTTAATTCTTGATTTATTATGGGTGGCGCGGGAGCGCCACGGGGCGATTTAGCCCCGTGGCACCGCGCCAACCATTATTAGAGAACGTGGGTAAATTTTGAAATTCAGAACCTTCTTCTTCTTCTTCTTCTTATTATTATTATTATTATTCCAACGCTCCATCCTTAAAAGCGATATTCCTCATTCGTTACTGATTGATCAAAAATAAACATGGGCTCATTAGAAAAAAGAAGGAATTACGCAACTTTCTTAGGAAGCACTTTTTTCATTTAGGTCCTTGTTATCGATTTATTGATCAAAATAAAAAATTTGAAAAATAGACAAATAAAAAAACCCAACCGCACAATAACAGCCTTTTGGCAACAATAAGGATTGTACAGTACAGAGCAAACAACCAACATCCCTTTATAGAAACTGCACAAAAAAATCAGACCAGTTTTAATTGGTGGCAGAAACGGAACCAGTTCCCAGTGCCATCTGCTTCAACCGCGCGAAAAACGGAAACAACAGAATACTTTTTTTTAATTCTTGCATTACAACTAATTCAAAGTTTTATTTATTAAAAAATAATAATAAGCGTCGGTGGCGCTGGAGCGCCACGCGCCGGTAATCATCGGTAGTGCGGGGTGCCACACTGCAATTTAACCCACGGCACCGCGCCAACTATACTTAGAGAACGTGAGTAAATTTTGCAATTCATGTTCATCATCTTCTTCTTATTTTTATCATTTTTACTTTAAAAATCATAATTGCAATCATTGGCGCACGGCATCGCGCCAACTATATTTAGAGAACGAAGATAAACTTTGTCTGGAGCGCAATTGCACCGCACTAACTATAATTGAACAACGTGGGTAAATTTTGTAATTTAAATTTATCTTCTTCTTATTATTATTTTTTATTTAAAAAAGTATATCTCGGCAACGGAATGATTATAAACATATGTCATTGTGCAGCTAAAACTATAGTTTATTAGGCTATTTTTTTAATTTAATTCAAAAAAAAGTGGTAGACTAGCCTTGAAAAATGCTCTAAGAATAGAGCAGGAAAAAGGGGCGATTTTCCCCCGGGCGTATGTTTAGACAGAAAAGATGTGGACTAGTCTGAGATGGACATTATGTGGACTATAGAAAATTTGCATTTGGTTTGGGCAGCTGCTCACTAAATAAAAATTTCTACCATACGATAATGATTTGTTTATACATTGATCTAATCACACAGCTTGCATTTTTTTTAGTTTGATGAAATGTCAATTGAAAAAATTATACTCACAGCAATCTTTGATAAGCGCGAAATCGCCACTTTTTGGTTCTTCATTGTTACAGATACAAAGAACCTTCTAAAAAAAAGTAGCAATTTTCCGCGTTTGCAAAGATTGCTGTGAGTATGATTTTAAATTGACATTTCATCAAACTAAAAAAATGCAACAATACTCTGTGATTCAATAAATGTACAAACAAAATCATTATCATATGTAGTAGAAATTTTTATTTAGCAAGCAGCTGCAAACTCTATAGTCCGCCAGAAAATGTCCATCAAACTTTGTCTAAACATATGCCCAAAAAACCCCTTTTTTTATTGTATTCTTGACTTATTTTAGTTTGATTAATGAAACATTAATTAAAGTTTTATTTTTAAAAAAAATAATTGCAATTACCAGTAGCACGGGAAGCCAAGCGGCAGGTTAGCCACAGCACCGCGCCAACTTTTGGATGTTCTTTGAAAAGTGGCGTTTGGTTTGTGTTGCTGTGAGTATGATTTTTGCTTTTCTCCAAAAATGCAAATGATTGCATCTGCAAACATCTGATAAATGGAGATTTTTATTTGGCAGCGTTCCACACAATGCAGATTTCTGTCCCATGTCCTCTCGGCCTGTCCTTTTTTCTGTAAACATATGCAAGTCGCCCTTTTTTTTGCTCTTTTCTGAGCTTTTTCGGCTAGTTGATGAAAACATTAATTTAAAGTTTTATTTTTAAAAAAATAATTGCAATTACCGGTGGCGCGGGAAGCCAAGCGGCAGTTTAGCCCCACAGCACCGCGCCAACTATAATTCCGACGAACGTGGCTCGCCGGGTATTGTAATTGGATGGCCAAAAAACGTAATCTTACTTACCTTTTTTGGATCAGCTATAACTTGAGATTAAATAGACTAATAGACATGAAATTTTGTATACATATGTAATGGTTGATGCGCTATCGATTGGTAATAATAGTTTTGATGCGGCGCAAAGCGCTGCGGCGTAAAGCGCCGCCGCGTGACAAAAACAGGAATAACTTTTGACTTTATTAGACATATCAACATGAAATTTGGTATACATATGTAATTGATGATGGGCTATCGACTGGTAATATTAATTTTGATGCGGCGTAAAGCGCCACCGCCGCCGCGTGACAAAAACAGGAATAACTTTTGACTAAATAGACTTATCAACATGAAATTTGGTATACATATGTAATCGATGATGGGCTATCGATTGGTGATAATATTTTTGCTGTGGCGTGAAGCGCCGCCACATATCTAATGCGCCGCCGCGTGGAAAAATCAGCTATAACTTTAGATTGAATAGACTAATAGACATAAAATTTTGTATACATATGTAATGGATAAGGCGCTATCGATTGGTTATAATAATTTTGATGCGGCGCAAAGCACTGCAGCGCAAAGCGCCGCCGCGTGAAAAAAACAGGAATAACTCTTGACTAAATAGACTTATCAACATGAAATTTGGTATATATATGTAATCGATGATGGGCTATCGATTGGTAATATTATTTTTGCTGTGGCGTGAAGCGCCGCCACATACCTAATGCGCCGCCGCGTGGAAAAATCAGCTGTAACTTTAGAATAAATAGACTAATCAACATGAAATTTGATAGACATATGTAATCAATGATGGGCTATCGATTGGTGATATTTAATTTTGATGCGGCGCAAAGCGCTGCGGCGTGAAGCGCCGCCGCGTGAAAACAACAGGAATAACTTTTGACTAAATAGACTTATCAACATGAAATTTGGTATCTATATATATATATATATATATATATAACTATATGATAGCTTCTTAGTATATATATATATATATTAAATATATAATATATATATATATATATATACAAATATATATATATTTTTTAAATATATGTATAATATATATATAATTTGTATATATATATATATATATATATATATATATTATATATATATATATATATATATAATCAATATATATATAAATATATAAATATAAATAATGATAACCTATCGATTAATGATATTAATTTTGTTGTGGCGTGAAGCGCCGCTATGTATCTAATGCACCGAAGCGTGAAAAAAATCGCTATAAGTTTTACGCTTGAAACTAAATAAAAACCATTATCACAAATCGATAGCCCATCATCAGTTACACATGTATACTAAATTTCATATTGATTAGTCTATTTAATCTAAAGTTATAGCTGATTCTTCCACGCAGCGGCACATGAGGTATGTGGCGGCGCTTTACGTCATAGCAGATATAATATCATCGATCGATAGCCATCATCGATTACATATATATACGAAATTTCATGTTGATAAGTTCATTTAGTCAAAAGTTATTCCGGTTTTTTTCACGCGGCAGCGCTTCACGCCGCAGCGTTTTGCGCCGCATCAAAATTAAATATTACCAATCGATAGCCCATGAGTGATTACATATCTCTATAAAATTTTATGTTGATTGGTCTATTTATTTTAAAGTTACAGCTGATATTTTCACGTGGCGGCACATTATGTATGTGGCGGCGCTTCACGTCACATTTTAAAACCTATGGAAGTTATCACCAATCATTAGCTCATCGTCAATTTTTACGTAAATAATCCAAATTTCGCTATTAATTTACTTTGAGTCAAGTGAAGACATCTTTTTTGCTGTTTTAGCTCCAAAACATATTAGCGCTTGCAAGTAAAATTATTATGACCAATAAATAGCACCATATCCATTACCTATGTATACAATAATTTGATGTTTATTAGGTTAGCTAATCAGTAAAGTTATAGCTGATTTAATGTGCATAAGTGAGAACTTCTTTACGGTTTCTTGTGAGGTTTTGCCTCACACCCGGCGCCTCACGCAGAACTCCGCCAAATAAAACTTATATAAGTTGAAATTCGGAGCATAGATACAACTGACAATGGAGAATCGATTGACAATCACGATTTTGTGATTCCACAAATTTTGCGGTCAATCATGACGTATATGCAAATTTTATTCAAAACAATATAACTCGGTCGAATAAAATGTATATAACTTTAAATTCAAAAAATAGATACAACTGACAATGGAGAATCGATTAAAAATCACGATTTTGTGATTTGACAAATTTTGCGGTCGATCATGACATATATGCAAATTTTATTCAAAACAATATAACTCGGCCGAATAAAATGTATATAATTTTAAATTCGAAAAATAGACACAACTGACAATGAAAAATTGATTGATGATCACGATTTTGTGATTTGACAAATTGTGCGGTCGATCATGACGTATATTCAAATTTTATTTACAACAATTATAACTCGGCCGAATAAAATTTATATGACTTTAAATTTGGAACATAAGTACACCTGACAACGGAAAATCGATTGATAATCACAATTTTGTGATTTGACAAATTGTGCGGTCGATCATGACGTATATGCAAATTTTATTTAAAACAATTATAACTCGGCTGAATAAAATCTATATGACTTGAAATTGGTAACATAGATACAACTGACTGCGGAGATTCAATTGATAATCACGATTTGGTTATCTGACAAATTGTGGCGTCGATCATGACGTATATGCAAATTTTATTTATACAATTATAACTCGGCCGAATAAAATCTATATCACTAGAAATTCGAAACATAGATACAACTGACAACGGACAATAGATTAGAAATCACGATTTTGCGATCTGACAAATTTTGCGGTCGATCATGGTGTATATGCAAATTTTATTTAAAACAATTATAACTCGGTCAAATAAAATCTATATTACTTGAAATTCCAAACATAGATACAACTGAAAACGGAGAATCGATTAATAATCATGATTTTGTGATTTGACAAAATTGTGCGGTCGATCATGACGTATATCCAAATTTTATTTAAAACAATTATAACTCGGCCAAATAAAATTTATATCACTTGAAATTCCAAACATAGATACAACTGACAACGGAGAATCGATTGATAATCACGATTACGTGATTTGTTAAATTGTGAAGCTAAACATGACGTATATGCAAATTTTATTTAATACAATCATAACTCGGCTGAATAAAATCTATATGACTTGAAATTCGGAACATAGATACAACTGACAACGGAGAATCGATTGATAATCACGATTTTTTGATCTGAGAAATTGTGCGGTCGATCATGACGTATATGCAAATTTTATTTAATACAATCATAACTCGGCCGAATAAAATCTATATGACTTGAAATTCGGAACATAGATACAACTGACAACGGAGAATCGATTGATAATCACGATTTTTTGATCTGAGAAATTGTGCGGTCGATCATGACGCATGGTCATAATAATATGAACTCAAAAGTTGAAGAGGTTAAACA